>CAIGRP010120008.1:0-48534 GCA_903798385.1 Fraxinus cuspidata
GTAGTAGCGGGTCGGCCCAAGCCCTAAAAATTAGGATTTTGGTTTAGCTATTTATTGGATTTTCATTGTCATTAAAATTCAGTTAATAATTGAATAAAGATTAATATTGGCGGTTGCCTTGTTTCCTCCTCTTTCTCGTTTTCTTTCCCCCCTCGGCTTCTTCCTTCCCCCTTCTTCTTCTCCATAGTCTAATTCATCCCATTCATCCTACATCATTTTCTTATCTGTTATAGATACTCGTTCCCAAGCCGATATAAAAAGAATCAGGAGATACAACATTTGCTTGGTTTTGCTGCTGTCCAAAGCACTTCAAATGGTTTGTAGGAGGTTGCAAAAAGGTTGGAGGTAAATGGTCGGTCGACTAAGAGATTCTTCGTTTTACCCTAAAGGACTGACTTTTTTTTTTTTTTTTATTCTTTTACTTTTTGACATTTTTTGTCTATAGTTAAAGTATGTGCCCTTCCTTTTGCATTAGGCAATGGTGCAGAAGAAGCAGAAAACAAGCTTCTTCGTGGAGGCCCTAGGAATGACATGGAAAAGGAGGTAAAACACTTGGCTGAACTGGAGGTAAAATTAATCTCAGATGCTAATGTCAAATTCTGAATTTTCTCTGAAATTGTCATTATTGCATTCGGAGGTCTCTATTCTTGAGAATGTTTTGCTTGAAGGAATTCGTGCTTCTTTTTTTCGTTTCGATTGCATATCTTCTGCTGCAGATCACCAAGGTTTCGTTTCATTTTCTTTTCATTTGCTTCTTTTCTTTTTATGTTATATTTTTTGAAGAAGCTTCTATTCGTGTGTCTTGAACTTGTGTTAATGAAATGCTTTACCTCATTTTAAAACAGACTCATACGACTATTTTAGAGTGCCACAGCCACCGTTTCCATGATGTTATTCTCATCAATGTGAGTCGTAAAATATTACCTCTTGAAATTGTTTCGAGTTCCTTTTGGTAAGTGTGCATCCAACTCAAAACAATTTTTTATCTCAATAATATGTTGAGCTTATATTCGACCGAAAATAAATAATTTTTCATTTATAGTTGATTAATTCTTCAGCATTTGTATATCAGCTGCTAGAATTTCTTATATGTTGCAAGATTTGTTGCATCGATTTCAAAATATGTGCAAGAATATGCATTTAATTCGAGATTATTTATTCTTTTGGAGTTTTTAATATCATTTTTTTTTTTTAAATTTGATTTCGCTGTTCTTTTGCAAGTATGATTTTTTGGACAATACTTTGGCTTTCAGTTCTGGTTAAGCTGTTTATAAATTTTATTGCAAAAAATTCTAAATGTTGGTGTTCGTGTCGAAAAATTTGCTGGACTGCACTAAACATTCAGAAGTCTCTTTTGTACATGTTTTTTACGTCCTTTAAAGTCGTCATTCGTGCAGATTTTCGTTCTTGCATCCCAATTTCCATAACTGAAAAACTACGGAAGTTGTGATCTACTTCTAGCAAGTTCGATGTGCTTAGCTTGGTATGTTTCTTGCATATATACAAATTTTTATATTGTTATAATTTTGATGTTCCTGACTCTTAAAATGTTCTTGCTTATTTAATCTGTCGTAGGTGGAGCCAGTATTACAAATTTTGGCAGCCCGAAGCAAGAGTTTTTGGAGAGAAGGAAGAAAGATAAGCTGCCCGAAGAAGCCAAACAACAATTGCTAGAGTGGTGAAGCAAGCATTACAAAAGGACATATCCCTCAGTATGTTGTAAGTTAGAAATGTCAAATTTATATTGCTCTCAATTTTTCTTATTTGATGCTTTGATCCCAAAGCTTTAGTTATTATGCATTCTTTGTTTTAAGCCGTAGCAAATAGTTACCATCACTATATTTAGTTACATCTAGCAATGTTACTATAAAATCGATTTATCTTTCACATAATTCAGATTAGTAATTCTAGCCCATGTTTGGTAGAGATTAAAATCGGATTTTTAGTAGATTTTGATAAAAGATGATAAAATGTGTGGTTAAAAAGTTGTGGGTCCCATGAAATATGTGGGTTCAATTAATTGTTGACTTTGACTTGAAATTAAGTCAACTTGAAATTTTAGTTAGATTTTAATCCAAACCAAACAGGGGCTTAGTAACTCCACGTATTTGTATATCTTCAAACACATTTCTTTTTTATCTTCATCTTTGTTTGTTCTGCTAATAATATTATTTTTTGTTGGTCACCAGTGCCATTTAATTGATTATTTTCGATGAAAAACAATGTTCATGTGGAATAACTATTAGATTTAATAACTTTCACATACTACGTTTGATTTCTTTAGGTATTGATTACTCATTCGTGCTTAGAATTACCTATGTTTGTAATCAAATCTTTTGTGTTCTAACAACTACATGTGTCACGTTTAGCATATGACTTTGCTATACAATTAAAAGGAAAATTATCGCTCAAATTGTATTCTGAAACAAAATATGAGTTTCTTGACATTATTTTCATACTAGAAAGAATTTTTATGGAAGTTCCTAAACTCAAATTCATAGAACTCTTTCTACCCTTTTCTTTTAAAGAGAACAAACATCTTCCGAACTAAAGAAAACAATATATTTTAGACAATTCCTTCGTATTCAATTAAATTAGAGTGTTGATGGTTGATTTTGTTAGATATTCTCAGAGTCGGCACAGGAATCGTCCTCCTTCCACAATTATATAGTTAATATGAATGGTTATCACTTTGATTCACAACTAGATGCAGATAAACGAATAACAAGGCTCCGTATTTTTTCCCTTAGAAATATCATCTATGGAAGTAAGCGCGTCTTCATTTATTAATTTCATATTCTCAATGTTCAATTTTCACATCTATTACAGGGGTTTTTAATTTTAAAGGCTAAATACTTATGTTGTTTAATTGACGAACCCAAGTTTTCCATTCTCTACTTACTCAAGTATAGCTTCAGTATCAACTTAGCCATGAAATTTCATTTATACTATGGATATTACAAAATTGCTGCAATCACTATAAATCTTTGTTAATATGCTGTCAGATGGGTGACTGAATAAATGAATGGTAAGTTCTTAGGTATTCAGCTAGAAGAATAATAGGAGCTCTTTTGGATCATTTAAACCTCTTATGAATGTATTGTTAGGTTAAAAATGAGACTTTATCCTTGTTTATTATCTAGATCGAACCAATACTTTTTGTTCGTCATTCAACTCTCCTTTTACCTGTTCACTTGTCGAAAGCAGCACCTTCTTTGGTATGGCTACTATAGGAAGGTATGAAAAACTTATAGCTTAATGCAAAAGTGATCGATTGCAAGTTTTGATTAAAATAACAATCTGTAATGGCTTTATGTGTTGTCCGAAGAAAACTGTTGAAATTATGTTTTTGTTCTGTCTTGTTTACTCAAGATAATTGATTTTGTCTTCTGGGTTTTCCTTTCTTACTTTAATCTAGGTGATTTTGGTGGTTTCTACTGCAAAACTGGAATCCTGGTGTGGTAGATATTGAGTGATTTTATAGCTTCTGGAACTTGATTTATCTGGGTTAAACTACATTCACAGGGCGGAGACATCATGTCAAAAGCATGCTTTAGATACTTTCCAATTGACCCTGCAAAATGGTGAGTCAAAACTGATTTACTTGTTTGATTTATTAGTATTTAGTATGCAGTGTACTTTTGACAGACAACCGATTGAGAACTCCCCTTATTCCGATAAAATTATGTTGATCAACCATCACCAGTTTTTGTTGTTCAATTGCTATAAATTATATTTTCGAGTGTGATTTTCACATTGTTCTCCTCTCTTCTATGTTATTTAAGATTTTGCCTGGTGTATATATGAGTGTAAATATGTGTATGTATAAATTTATGTGTGTACCCCTCGCCTGTATATGTGTAGTTCTAGCAGGAATAATATTGGAAATTGAGATTATCCTTATAATTTTATTCCAACTCAAGAAATATCTTATTAGTATTGAACTTATTATATAATTTTGATGAATAATTCATCTTTTAACATTTCTCAAAATTGATCTTCATAGCTTAGCTTAATTAATAGTGCTTCTGATCTAACTTGATATAGAAGGATTATGACCAAACTAATTTACCTTAAATATAATGCTAATGATTCAACTTAGATTATTTAAATTGCCCATATCAAACATGTAGTTGAGGATGTAATTCACGACAATTCAACACATTTAACGCACTAACATTATATTCAAAATAACTCATTGTACGGGCAAAAACTAGTAAAATTAAAAAGATTGATTAGAAATAATTATATAATTGAGAATCATATTTGATTGTTAGGTGAAATCATAACCCTAGATTTTCTCATCTGGACTATTCTTCTAACTTGCATTTAATTGTTGAATTTGTCACTACATTCACCGCACTAACTCAAGTAAAATCATTGATTCCAAATTTCTTATATCTATAGATAAATAAGAGCTACATAATTATAGTACTTGATAGAAATTAAATATCAATCTTAGTGGGTTAGACATTCGTACTTGATCTTTATATTACAAAACTTGACACCATATGCTTGCGGTATATTTACGTTATAGAAAACATGTAATAGATGGATATGTTTGATTGGAGAAGTGGTATAAAGTGAGATCTACCCAATTGGGAATGGGGCATTTGCGTAGAGAGACAATTTGTGTAGAGTTCTGGAGGAATTGGATTTTCTAAATTTCTTTCATAATGATGTCTTACAAATATAGGTAATATATTATTGTTATTTATCACCTGATTTTTGAAATGTATTTTTGAATTTGTTAAATGTGAAATTATATACTTGTAGTTATGTATTTTTCCCCTATATATATTCAAAAGAATTTCAGCTCATCGTGAAATACAACCCTAAATGAATTGGTTTAGACACATATTCTAATTAGATGCCCAAAGCATAAAACTTTAATTCTTTATTAAATCAATTAAAATGGACTTAACCTTAAGATAGCCATTAATACACATTTAGTTACGTATGTTGGCCCATATGACAAATTAAAACCTAACTAGCAAGACTTTAGGGTTAAAGGAGAGATTTCGGTGAAAATGAAGAATGAAAGAACCATATATTTGTTTTGAATTTAAATTGAGTTACTGTGAGATATTCTTTTTTGAAGTTGAAAGAGTACGCGTTATCTTAGTAATTTCTAAATCTTAAAAATGATATTTTTGTCCCTATGTGAACGAAACACTTAAAAGTTTGTTTGTTAGTTTTGTTGTCGAATTTGCACTGTCGACTAGGCTATTTAACCTCTTCCCCTTAAATAATTATTTATGCATATCTCTAAATTAAAAATTAAAGAAAGCTGGGGCAGACTCACGTGTCCTTAGTTGGCCCCACAAAATTTTTAGAATTTTTGTTTTTCGTCTTTTCACTTTTTATCTATCTGCACAATTTTTTTTCCTTTTATTTTTTGTCACCCAACTTTTCTCAAAGTTTCGAACTCATTATTCTCTCAATACCTAACTTTACCAAATAATTATCTTTTCTATTCAATTCATCTGCACCGATGTCGGCACCGATGACATTTTTCTCCACCTTAGTGCAAGGCATCTCAAACCTTCATCCACAGGTATTGGAATGAAAATCGATGATTTAATGAGTCTAATTGTGCATATTGAAAATGATGTGTTTTACAATATTAATTATACGACGATGAAAATGTGTAGACAATATGTTGTTTGAAAAGGAAAAAACTTAATTTTTAATCCTATAATAAAAAAATATCTGATTCCACGACTAAAAGAAAGTAGACGTCAACACTCCCAGCCCACTGAATCTAGCATCTCTCCATTCCAGTCATATCCATCGCGCACGCTCATTTTATCTTTCGTTCCAAATATCTCTCGGAGATTTAGCACCGGTTTTATTCCAATTATTTTAAAATTCATTTTTTCTTAAATTCATTTTTAATCACACAGCTTTATAAATAAAATATTTTACACGTAAATCCGAAAATTTTTCACTTTCTAACCATACATTCTTGAACAAATCATTATTTAAAAATTCATTTTATTAAAATGACGTCAAACAAGAGCTTAATGGTGAGAAGAATTATAACGGCATTTGTGTCAAGTAGTTGGGCAGTGACTTCATAAAAAAATTGATTGTGCTACATGTACATGGGGGTGTCAATAAGCCGAGCCAAGCTACGAGCTGAAACTCGAAGCTCGAGCTCGAGTAAAAATGGTTTGGGCTCTTTTTTATTTTTTCTGAATCGAGCTGAGCAACAAAAAAATTTAGACTCAACCCAAGCTTTCGGCTTGGGCCTTTATGAGCTGAGACGAGTTGAGCCGACTTTATTTTTATTTTATTTTATTATTTTTTTATAAAAAATTGTAACTGCTTGCGTTAGAAAGCAATGGAATTACGGCTGTAATTATTTATTATTTTTTTAACCTTTTTTTCTAAAACTTGGCTCGGCTCGTCACGGGCCGAAAATGACACGAGTCGACCCGGCTTGGACTTTTTCTGGACCAAGCCACGGGCCGTCCGATCCGGCGAGCCACATTGACATCCCTACATGTACATAACAACTTACATAATAGTTTATCAACAAACGTTGTAGCGAAATTTAATTGGATCAAAATCTCATCGATCAAATAACATTTTCACTTACAGTTTGACACATCATCATTATGTAAAAAGTTATGTTGAAGTTTTTTCTAATAGTAGTGAAAATTTTATGTATATTTAAGCAATGTTCCCGTGAAGTTGTGGAGATTGTATAGCTTTAAATCGAAATGAATTCAAGAATTTGGTTAAGCTCAAATCTCATTCGCATTGACTTGAACCGAATATTTTGTAGCTCAGTCTCAATTGGTTATGCAAGAAATTGAGATGTTCATTCGATTACGTGTCGACGATGTTTTTCTTTTGGGACTAAGGGCTTGTTTGGAAGTTTCGGCGTACCGATTATGAGCGTTTTTAAAGTATTGGTTTTAGCTTTTATGAGTGGATTGATTTTGAATGATTTTAATAGCGCTTCTTAAAATTGTCCAACTTATGTTTGAGAGTTTATTATCCACCAAATTTGAAAGTTTTTTTATTACTTCTCATATGAATATTTTTTTTCTTACTTAGAAGTGATATTTTACTTATATGAAATTTTTTTTATATAGAAGTTACTATTTAGCTTAAAAATTGAATAAATTTAAATATTTACGTAAGATTTTAAGTTAGTATTTTGTACTTATAAGTTAATTTTATACTTTTAAATAATTTTAATTATTTTTTTACTTATAAGTTACTTTTATATTTTAACAGTGGGAAATTTTGTTTTTATTAGTAATGGTTTTATTTTGTAAATAACTTTTTTACATAAAAGTATTCATTTACGTATAAGTAGTTTTTTAATTATAATGTGATTTTTCTTATCTTATGAGTAATATTTCACTTATAAGTATTTTTTTAATTATAATATAACTTTTTTGCTTATAAATAATTTGTTAGTTAATATATTTATATTTACAAGTTAGTTTTGAAGAAAATATGTTGGTTGAAAATAATTATTTTTATATAGAGTAGAATTAAAAGGAGCATTTAAGGAATGGACAAAACCCGTCGATTTAGTGGGTTGAAAGAACCGATCGAATTACACCACCAATTTTAAGTGATTTTTAAATCATCCAAAATCGGTGCCCAAAAACTAGTAAGCACCAATTTTTTCAATCCCTCATAGATAATGCCACTCAAAATCTGCGAAAAAAAAAACTCCCAAGCAGGCTCTAAGGTTCAAGATTATTTAAAAGTAATCTTTTAGATTTTTTTAAATCTATGATTAAAAGTGATTAAATAATCACTTTCAAATAAGGGCTGGTTGACAACTTTCATCAGGGGCTTAGTTTGAATTTTGATATGGTATAAAAACGTTGAATAATCCTATTATCGAAAATTGAAGGACTAGTAGAATAAAATGTTCAGGATTGATTGGAGAGAGCATCATTAAGACGTATTTCAGGGTTAACTTGCAATGGCATGTTTAGTTGTGCTTTGTAAAAATTTTATGCTTTCTTTATTGAAACAGATACAGGACGAGGAATGCAGTAGAATTACATAATAATAAATCACTCGTAAATTTAGCCTATGTTTGAGCTCCAATTTTTTCAAAACTCATTTTCAAGATTCTTTCCTAAAATAATGTTACACGTACATCCAAATATTTCTCCCATTTTTTTACCATTCATTCTCTTCAAAACCTATTTTCTCCAAAAAAAAGGGCTCAAACAGGGTGTATAATTAGTAATCAACAGATCCGTTCTCTGCATTTTACAATTGTTACGCATCTTACATTAATATCGAACAAATACCAACGTTTTGACTAGAACACAACAAACTGAAAAGACATACTAGAAATAGAATACAAAAATAACATTGCTACACAATTGCTTGCTATTTTCTAACACAACATTGAAAAAACTTGCTAGCATACATTCATATTTACATCATTCACCAATTTCACAAACTCGTGCACAAACTGACCACATATAAGCACACCCATATGCACAGAACTAGGGATCTACTTACCGGGCACTGCCGGACAGTATGAAGTCTTTTTTGCCAGATTTCAACAGAAGCTGCCTTTCCATGCAAATGCGTCTACTTAGCCATATTTACATACCCATGGTGACAAGCAAGCCATAATATCCAAATACACCTGCCAGGTTACAAACTCAGTGGTCACTAAAATTTTGGCAATACGTCATGTACGCCAAATTTGATCAGTGAACTCAAACTTGAAGTTCTTTACTGATCTTACATGTGTACCATACCAGTTAATGACTAATCGAAAAGTTGGCATGACAGTTTGTTGGCAAATAATTAGGCTGTGAGTCACGCCACCTTTCCAGTTAGTTCAACTAAAGGAAATGGATACTATGACCAAATCATAACAAAGTTTAAGTTTAGTGACCAACTTGAAACAAACTGAAGTTCAGTTACTGACAAGAAAATTCGCAATAGTTTAGTGACCATCTAAGCAGCTAACCATACTGTTATCTAGAAGGCAGGGAAAAGCCACCCAATGGTCCAACCAACCAGCAAACCAGCACCAGCAAGACTCAAGCCTACTGCAAAAGCAACTGCACGCTTGCTTATGTTACAACTCTGTTTGTGAGTCCTAACTTTGGCAGCCCTACTCTGATTCTTGCTCAAGATTCTACCATTTCTTTTGACCCATGGTAGAAAGCTAGTCGAATTGGGATGATTTTTGTTTCTAAGCTGAAGGCATACAGTCTCTAGTTTCAGAATTTGAAGCAACTGTCTATAAGCAAAGAGGTAAGAAGCCTGCCTGAAAAGGATGTCTATAACATACTCTTTCTCATCACATGCTTCTTGTGCCAACTTCTCGGCCTCCCTTGCACGTGTTTGAGAATGGCAAAGTGCCTCTAAAAGCTGATCTCTGCTAAGATCGGCACTTGCTTGTTGCTGCATATCCGATTTATCCACTTTCGCTGAACTAGAACTATCATCCCTGCTGCAAGGACAGAATATTCACCCAGTTATTAGTGTTTCATTACTTGCGAAAAACAAACAGTTAATCATCCCTTCAAGAATTTATCAGTTCATCAAGAGAAAATGTAAATTTTGTTCCTCCAGGCACTAGAAAAACATTTTACTAATCTTTACTCTTGAGAAACCTCAACCATGAGTTCATGGCGTTCTCAAGATTTACTTAAAAGGGTAAAATTTCAATAATCTAAAGACGGGTAGTAAATAAACAGAAACTGATCCACAAATTACAAGTTGGGACAATCTAATCAATGAGGACAGTGCATGACTCGTATTAGCATATTTTGATGTTCTACATCAAACCAGCTTCCCCTTCTCATAATTGAATATCCAACTTCCTGATCGAATTCATGCATCAAAAAAACCAACTATACATCTTGAAGCAATCAACGTTTCTCCTAAATTAATTGCAAGCCATTCAAGATATGTACAGTTATATCTGAGGTACAAAACTAGGAAACATTAACATCTTCACCATCTCAAAAAATTTCTGCATGCAATAGAAATTATATATACGGATCAAGCTTATACTGATGTCAGAAGATGCACAGCTTCTAAATAAAGCAATACCTGAATGTTCCATCTGACCCTTCGGATCCCAGCAATTCATCCGCACTTCTCATAGCAAGATTTCCACCAATACATTCATCCACATCAGATTCCTTAGTCAATTCATCCGGGATTTGTTCTTTGACTTGGTTGAAACATTTTATGCAACCTGCTGCACTCTTCCCAAGGTGCTTGGACGGGGATTTCAGAACATTGGAATTGTTAATTTGTTGAAATGACCGCTGAGAAACCAATGATGCTAACTCATCCTTATCAGCTGTGTGCCACCATGGTTCTATGTTCTCAACTCCAATCCAGTGTGAATCCAAATCAAGCTGGAATTCTTCTACGTTCTTGCTCGTTGGTGTCTTTGGCAAATTATCATTAATTATAGCATCAAGTTCCTGCATTTTACAATCCTGATCATTTTTTACATGAGAGAGCCAGTTTTTCAGCGGCTGGTCTGAACAAAAAGCGGCATCACTTTTGGAATAAGACGTATAATAATCCTCAATAAGCTGGTTCTCGTCACCCAGTTTCATAGTTCCACCAACATATCCAGCACATAAGTTTATCTCAGCATCCAATACATTTACTTGCTTATGAAAGAAATATTTCTCATGTCCATGCTTCCTTACCAACCATTTAGAGTCAGCTACTACGTCGAGGTGTGACAAATTAAATTCACCAGACTTGTGATCTTGGAAAAGATTATTCAACAAATCTACTGCCTCGCTAGGATTGCCACCGAACTCTGATTTTTCTGAAGACATCGGGTAAAATAGCAGCCCTCGTAAAATCTTATTGGAGAAAAGAAAACAATTAGCAGGTTGCTGTCACATAAGCCTCACTTCAGCCACAGATAATAGCTTTCACCAGTTCATCGGATCTGGAAATTTTAGAGAAAAATAACATAAAAACAGTAGGTAATATGAAGTTTTCACATAATAATTGGTCAGATATTTCATCGGTGATGAATAAATAATTGGACTACATAGCTTTACCTAGCATAGAAATTATGCAGTCAGTAAAATAAATCCATAAGATTCTCAAATCATGAACTACAAATGTGATCCCAAATTAAAGGCATCCACCATTATCAAGCACAAGGACGCAACCAATTTCTGTACAGATACGATACCCAGAGAAATTCCACAAATCTTGTGGAAAAATACCAGTCTTTTAAACATATATTTCAAACAATTCAATAGGGAAGCGCAAAAAGAAAGCTAATTAGTACATAATAATAATTTTTTTTTTCACTCAAATCACCTTTGATTTAATCAATCAAATCATACATCTATATATTATGCAAAACTAACAATAACGATATACATTCATATAGATGGATAAAAGATAGATAGAAAATCGATCATAAACAAGTAATTAAACATATAATCCCGCACCAGGATATCGAAATTTGAAAGCCTAAATTACCAGACCGGCATGCTTTCGAAGTTCGAAGAATTTGAGAGTGGAGATTTTTTATTTTTCCTTTTTATTCTCTCTTTTGTCGCTGTTTCTTAGGGTCTAACTTATCCATCAAATTTAATGAATATCTTAGCAGACGTGTAAAACGTGAGGATTATGTAATAAAATCATTATTTCTCAAAATATAAAGAAAATGTTGGTTCTATACTAGTTTTAGCCTTGACATGATTTTCTAGTTTAAATTTACTTGAAAGACAGTCACATGGTTTGCCGTAAAAGACATTACCCCACACTTATTCTGACCCCAACCACAAAAAAAACAGAGTTGACACTCAAGCCCTTCAATAAAAGATGGGGACTCGAGTAACGTTCAAAACTCAATTTTTTAATTATCTTTGAACCATTCGAGTGTATGAGAGGACGGAGTAAGAGGAGCACGAAGTGCAAGGCGGAGAAATTCCCGACGAAGTTTAAATGGAATGCAATTTGGATCCTAGAAACGTCAATATGTAAGTCGCCGACGATGATGCTATCAATCTAAAAATGCCACTTATTTGTCTATGTATATGTGTACATGTGGGTTGGGTTGGGTTTGGTTAACTGGATCTGAGTAGATTGGAGACTATTAGAAATTGGATGAGATGAAGAAGTAATTGAAGGATAGAAATATTGGGATTGTATGTGTTATCACTTAGCAGATGAATTTTGGGATTGGGAACTAGTGGTTTGCAGTGGCAGGTGGTAGTGATGGTGGCAGCTAAGGCAAGCGGCCACGAATGCGTTAATTTGGTTTGGTTAAGGTGAAGGTGGGGAACACAATGATTTGGTTCTTTTTATTTCTTTTCATTATTATTATTATTGTTCTACTTGCACATTAAATGTTACCTAGATTGTATAATGTATAATTGGCATTATGCAATTGTTGATTGGTAGAAATTAAACAATTGGCATTATGCAATTGATTGGTAGAAATTAAACAATTTCACCCTTACACGCAGGAAAGTCCCTATTTGTTTTATTTTGTTTTTATTTTTTACTTTTATTTAAATTTCATTTATTTTATGTTTAAAATGTGATTTTACCATTTTATCCTTTTTAGATTGGACCAATTTCAATTTTTCTAGTCAACTAACGAACATTTGGACGGTCTCATCCATTTGTCTTCGAACCACACTCGAAAGGTTTAACAATGCAGTTGCAACAAACGAAAAATTAGGGTAAAAGTTACCAAGATTTAAGAGGTTTGAGACCACAATTGCAATTATCCCTAAAATTCATTGCACATAATATTCAAAATACTTACAAATAAACAATCCCAACAAGCAAGTTGACGTATAAAGTTGAGCCAAAAGTTCTCAATTCAAGATAAATTCACGAGGAAGCGATATCTCTTAATTTCTTCAGAAGTAATTCACGAGATCATGTATCTATATTTCCTAGTGTCCAATCCAGCCTTTTCTTGAAATAAACAACATCAAAAAGCTTCAAAGAAACAAACATCATGTCAAAGGTAACATCAAAACGCTTAATAACTACACACCCCATCTCTAAAAGTGATGTACTTTGGAACACCTCCAATGCTGTCAAAGATAGATCACATTGAAGTTCACATCAACAAAGATGATTCCCTTGACACGAACAGTAGTATTTGATGCTTATGGTGCTGAGAGTACCAGGAGGCAGGAGTTAATTCGTAAAGTACGTGGATCTCAGGTCCAGCTAAATATTTACTTGCTGACGGAGATCGCCTTGATTACTTGTATACCTGAAGTGGTGATGCACATTTTACATGCTGTTTAGTTATACTTCAGGCTGTTTATTCGCATCACTGATATTGAACAAGAAACTTTTATGAGTTCCATTCCTATCACAAAATAATTGATAAAGAAAAAAAAAATGAGTGAAATGCACATCTAATGACTAGTGCTTTGAAACTCCTTAAGGACTTGTCAAAATAAACAGAGAAAAGTGGAAAAAATGACAAAAGCACGTGCGCGTGCACACACTTAACTATGGAGACCTTCCTCCTACCAATGAATTTGACAAATAATCACAACGCTCACTTGAGCAAATCAAATGCCTAGATCTGTTAAAACCTTTACTAGGGGTGTGTTTGTGTGTGGGTATGGGGATTTAAAACACACTTATGTATGGAGAACTTCCTCCTACCAATGAATTTGATAAAAAATCACAACCCTCAAATTAAGCTAATCAAATGGTGTAGATCTATTAAAACCTTTACTAGGGGTGTGTTTGGATGTGGGTATGGGGATTTAAAAGATCTAGACCGTAGTATATAAGCATTTATTATGTCCAGTCTGAACAAAGGTTATGGTAAGGTGGTTACAAGCCTACAACCAAGATGGTAGAATTTTTGACACTCGTTTTTCTAATGCAATTTCCTTAAAATGAATGTAAAACATTTCTTTGCCTAAAACCACGCATAATTTCCAAAAATCAACTAGGCATATCCTTTTAAGGACAAAGCAATTATTCCTTGATCATGAGATTGTTGCTTTTACCAGAAAGTAAAACTGGCAAGATTGCATTGGTCAACTAAGAGCATGATGAATCTACGAGTCATTATATAGAATCTCTATCAACAAAATTAAGCATGCTATAAAATATCGAACACTATCAAAAGGTGCATGATTTGAGTTGCTCAGTACCTAAATGTTCATTCTCAAAAATGCTGAATACTGGCTGCTTGCTCTTGCCATAAAACTTTTCATCATTATTCATGACATCAAAATGGCCAAGGATCTAAGATTCGCTCCATTGCAAGAAAACAAGAAGTATCCAACTCAATAAGCCACTGTTGTCAATATCTAACCATTTTCTTGTGTTTGTTTCTCAAAATGGATAATCTTCTTTGCAATGGAAGTTTCTCATTATGCATACCCATTTTGTCCATGTAATGTACAATTTTCTTGAGGGTTTCCATGACCTCCTCACTCTCATGGCCAAAAGCTTTTTCCTGAATTCTCAGAACCCTCTTGAGCAGCTCCAACAACTCACAGTTGTCCTTCCCTAATCGTGACTGAATGGAGACCAAACAGTCAAGAGCCTCTCCTGTTACAAGTTCACAAAACAAAAGCATGAAAATAATATGGACAAGGAATGCACAGAAACATAGTTTGAATAATAAACAAAATATGCCACTACATAATGACTCTTTAGTAACTGAATTAGATCTCAAGGCAACTGCTGAAACTGCGTTGAATGCATCAACCTCCAGTCAAATTTCTGATGGATCACAAGCTCAAACTTTTAAAAGAATTCACATGATAAAATCATTTCTCAATGTCACAAATAGGAGACATGAGCGTGTTTGGCTAAGCTTTAAGAGAAGTAAGAGTTACTTTTAAGCTTCTTTCTTGCCATATATAATTTACAAGTTGCTTTATATACTAGCGAATTTTTTTTCTGAAAGTAGGTCTTGACTTAATTTCTAGAAAAGTAACATTTAAGCTTAGCAAACATGCTCTATAGTCCACATACAGCAAGCAACTGCTAGACAAGAAAATTACCAGTCGGTAGAGATTCTCTTCCAAATGCCTTCTCGCGGATGCGTAGAACATTGAGAGCAAGTTTTTCAGCTTCTTCATCTCGATTTAGATTGTATAGAGCGATGGCAAGATGTAACATCGGGAATGTGATGGACTGATCATCGGGGGGGACAGTCTTCATCATAATTTGCAAACTTATCCTCAGCAAGCGCTCAGCTTCTACAAAATTCTTGTAGCGTGAATAGGAAGTTGCAAGATTTACAAGAAGTGGTACTGAGCTGGGATGTTCTTTTCCTTTATACTTCTCATTTACTAACAAGCATTCCTCCAGAATGGCTCGGCCTTCTTCTCCTCTGTGTTTTAAGATTATCAATAAATAAATAAATAAATAAAAAGGAGGACTAGGTTTCAGAAAAAAAATCAAAAAGGACTATAATACTCTGCAACCAACACCAGCTGTTGTCTGCTCACATGCAGCGCATGTTTTGCGCGAATTTAATGTACACTGGTTCAATAACCAAAATCATACCCTTAATAGCCTCTACTTTCTGGCATAAAAAATTTAACTGCTCACTCTAAATGGCTTTATGACATCTTCCTCTAATATATACCCTTAAAAACCAGTTAAGTACATGGAATAGAAGAATGAATTGGTTTATAAAATTTTAAACAGAAACAGTAAGCAGTTAGCTGATAATTCTATATTTATCCAAGGAACTAGATGCCAAAAAACCTCAGTGCAGAAAATGCTCAGGGAATTTACTAAAAAAGTATAACGAGGAGACAATGAGATAAAACCAACAGTTCCATAGCCCTTGACATTATTACTCTGGGATGAACCTTATATATTGATGAGACAATATGAAACAAAAGTTCTCTAACACTTGACATTTGCTGTAAGATGAACAGGTGGGAAATCACCTATACCAGAAAAAGGATACTTCTTACCTTCCAGTTGCATGAAGTAATTCAGCCAAGTCTATTCTCATCTGTTCCATTGCAATGTCATCCAATTCCATGTATTTTGAATCCTCAAGGATTTGAAGGGCCCTCTTGTATAGATCAATGGCTTCATTCACATCTCCTACAGAAGGCCGCAACCAAACACATTAATGTGGAAGACTTGAGGTGGACATGATGAGGAAGGAGGTCCAAATGATGACACTAAGCTTTCACGTATGAAAACTTTTTGAAGCCTACACACTATTCTACAATAGCTTGGTGCTTTATAGAACTTAATAGATCTTCTCTTTTGGGCTAAGCAATGAAGTTCGTGAATTAAATTTAATGGTATTTGTCATTATCCAAAAGGCAAAACATTAAAGAACAAAGAAAAAAAGAAGAAAATAAATAGGGCGTTCATTATAAAATCTTTTTTTCTCCTTTTCTTTGAGGTATCAAACATGAATTCCATCTTTATGCCACAGTTCCATGAATTGAACCTAAGTTGGCCATTTACTCTTCTATTTACATTGTTATAGATAGTGAAGCCCTCATCTGACATGGTAACTCCGAAGTTATCATCCATAAAGAACAACAACAGGAAAAAATGGTAGTATTCATGTCAAACAGGAGACCATATTTATTTTCATGCTCCCAGATCAGTAAAAAGTGCAAACAACATAGGAAAATAACCTATAATCGTCAAATGAAAATTTGAATTGAGAGAAATGTAGGAGATGGCAACAGAAAATTTTAATGATAAATATATACATATATAAAGAATGTAACGTAGAAATTCACCTTTTGCACATTTCACCTGTGCCAGGGAGCACATAGCCAATCCAACTCTTCCATCTTTTTCTCCATATGTATTCACATAAATGTTTAAGATTCTGGATAATGAAGGCAAAAGGTAAGAATGTAAAAGGCTAATGATCAACAAGCAAAGAATCTATAATAACCAAATAATATGCAGGATAAAAAGTTTTTAACCTATTGAAAGGACTTTCAGCATCCGGTGCTCTTCCTTCCTTCATTAAAAGATTGCCCTGTGCCAATAATGGCACTACCAATTCCTCATTTTCCTCACCCCTACTAGATTCCAATAGCTTAATCACACGCTGGTATTTTTCCATTGCCTCACTGGCTCTTCCCATAGAACCCAGCACTTTAGCCATCCCCAACAACAGCATGGTAAGAAATGAGCTGTTGTTCCCTACAAGGCAAGTAGAAAACATAGATTTCATATGGTGGCTGCTTTAAACAAATTGGTAAAGAGAATTTTATATGAATGGTTATTTGATTAGCCATCTAACCAAAAAACCGAAACATGTTCCATTGTATCCAGAAAACCTAAAGCTGGATGACAAAACGGAAGAATATCCTACATCCTATTTAAAAGCAAGCGCCACCCTCACCCAACACACAAACAATAAAAAAACCCATGACAGAAGAAGAATCCCCCATTAATTAGTTGAATAACGTGAATAAAATGTCAAAGTTGAACCTACCATATGTTCTTTCCATAATTTCAAGGGATCTCTGATAGAAACCAACGGACAGCTCAAACTTTTCTAACTTGTCATACATACTTCCCATATGCATGAGTATCGAATCCAGAAGAGGTTCCTGATCCTTCAACCTATGTACAATCTTGTTCAACTGGATTCACATTTAGCAGATCCTCAGGACAAATATTGTCAAAAAGAATATAACTAAAGAAAGCATTATAATCCAGAATAAGATGGCAAGGTTGTTTAAACAGAAACCCATCACAGAACAAAAGGAAGTTCAGATAACCATCTAGATTTGATTTGAAAAAAATCTCATCTTTAGTTTACATAAATCTCCGAGTTGCATGAACAGGTCTGTTTCTCCCAAAAAATATATATACTAGTTGAATAAGAAGTTCACTTTGTCAATTAGAATCCATATGAAACTTTTTTTTCTCTCTTTCATTCTTTGAGTAACCACATTTAAGGAAGCATGTTTATGGATTAAACCTGGCTTCATATAATTGAAAATTTTATATAAAGAATGCAGAAATATTGTACCTAGATATGTTGCAAGATAAATTACCACGTCTAATAGGGATCCAACAGTCCGCAAATCTCCAAGAGCCATGTACCCCAAGGCTATTACATCAAGAATAGCAGCTTCTTCTATGCCTGTAGCACCTGAAGCCATCTGTTCTTTAACAGCTTCATAATTCGCCTGAAGTAAATCAACTGCATCATTTTCCTTTCCCAATTGAATCATAGTTTTTACTTCATTAAACAACTCCTGCAGTTGGCTTTCAAGAACATTCATGCTGTTTTCGAGGTTCATTGGGTTCTCATTCAAATTTCTAGACCTGTTAGTAAAACACATTATAGTTAAACTACGGCATGGAATCTACAATTTAATTATATTAAACTTTTAGAGTGACATCTTCGTTTGAAATGCAATGATTTGGTTCACATAAAATGTTCCACCCAGCACAGGCAAAAAATACTTGTTCTCTTGTCATCATTTGGTGTTTGGTTCGTTTAGTGAAACTTCCCAAAAAAATTTACTACTAAACAAATACTCTCCAGTAAATTATAGTGCTAGATGGTGGTTCAATGAGTGGTACTGACATATTTTGGGAAGTCCATTATTGTTGTAAAGACTGCTACTTTACTGTGATGATGAGGAAGGTCAATGATGTTAACAGAAGCTTATATGGCCAAATATGGGATTATGTGGCAGCGATAGACAGCATTGGTAAAAGAAATTATGGGTGAGAATAGACTGAAGAGTGTTGCTTGGGACATCACATGCATGTTATCAGTCCATGGTTTCTCAGCAAGATAATTTTATAAAAAATTATTTAAAATCAAAATTTTATTTCAAGGACAGAAATGAAGGATGCTTAACTTACTTACACCATATATTTCATACGTATTGTAAGAAAGCATGATAAAAACACGAATTGTTTGTATTTTAATAATGAAATGAATGATTATGGTAGGCTCATTCAAGGAATTCTTGACCTCCAAATTGAGTTTCTGAGGAATGCGACCTCGATAAGCATAGAAATGCCAAATAAATTCTTCTCTTCATTTATTTTTCTCTCTTTAAAAAGTAACAGAAGATACCTAAAAGTGCCTACTAATTTCTAGTTACTAGTCACTAACCCATTAACACCTATAATGCCTAATAATTAGCACCAATAACTCCACAACTATGTTGACTAAATCAAACTAAAACAATAGATAAATTAAAATTCTAGCAAAATAAACAATAGCTAAAATACATTTTCTAAAAATAAAGTTTATATTCATAACAAACTAAATGGAAAGAAAAGAGTAAAAACTGAATTCATAAGTGATAACACAATTTATAATAAATGTTAAAGAAAATCAGTCAGAGACCTGAACACATTTGCCTGGTTTTCACAATCAATTTCTAATGAGCTAGCAGTCGCTAAGGTTCTCGTATCACGATAACCAGAAAATAATCCACCAGGCACCATATTGAGCTTTAAATTGCATTTTTGCCATGTAATACTTGTACGAGCACGGAAACGCACAACTCCGTTCTGTAACTGGGGGAAGTACAAGTGATTGTTTGGATGCACTAGATTCATCCTGAAAAAATTACAACAACAATGACAAGTACCAAATGTGAGAAGCAATTCTGGAATATTAAATTACAGAAAATACTCGAATGAAAGAAAACTTCAGATTATGCAATATCAGTTTTATGGTTCCATAAATAAATTTAAAGGATCAATTGAAAATCAAAAGAATCAAGGATTGAGCAACCAGCAGTAGTCAATAGACAGATATAGAACTAGAAATTCACTTTAAAATTATTTTACAAACTACCAAAATAGAAAGATGCTTCATGCTGCATATATATAGGGGTGAAGAGAGAGAGAGAGAGAGAGAGAGAGAGAGTATGACCTGAGAGTGACGGAGATTGAGAAAGAAGAAGCCATTTGAGGCAGAGGAAGTTCTTGCGAAAGAACTGTACAGATACAAATACGATTATTCCAAGCGGACAGTGGTGGAGCTGAGTGCTGAGATAATATATAGGCGATGGGCTTTTAATGGGCTCATTTTGTTGAAAGAACTCCAGTCCAATAGTCTCATTTTTCAGTGGATTTTGCTTAAAAAATATGGGAATCAAGCATTAAGTTTTACAAATGTAAAAATCAGGTATTAAGTTTAAAAAATACAAAACTAGGGTATTTAGTTAATTAATTAAAAATAATTATTATTTAAATATAATAAATTCACAATTATACAATTAATGGTCACATATACCTAGTTATAGGTTACAATTTATTTATTGATCATATATTATCAAATTAATTGGTCACAGATTATTTCGAGATCACAAATCAAAAAATTTATAGGTCACAATTTACTTCATTGGTCACGGATCAAATAAATTATAGGTCACAATTTATCTATCGATCACATATTTTCAAATTTCTTGATCACAAATTATTTTTAAGCCACAAATTATCGAATTTTAAGGTCACAATTTAACAATAAGTCACAATGAACCAACTAGTGGTCACATACACCAAACACTCTACCCCCTTTCCGATCCACCACCAATACTTGTTCACAAATTAACCAACCCGTCCTCGCCACAAAACCATCACAACCATCGCCAACAACAACAAAAACGTCTGCACCACACTACCTACAAAAAACACCAATGTCACCACCATCGCCGCATGTACCACACCACCACTACTATAACATCGCAACGCTGCATTAGCAGTAGAACCACCACCATCATTGCCGGCACCACCAACAAAACCACCGTCATCGCCACAACACCACCATTACAACAACAAAAACACCACAACACCACCACTGCATCAATATAATTGAAATTTTCATTCTTACACTTTCAACAGTTACGCCACCACAACAACCAAAACACAACTGTGTCGAAGAGAGAGAAAGCAAATTGAAAACACAAACCCTAATTACTCAGCAGCTTCACCGTTCTCAACATCCAACATCGTGACTTTGGGATCAATTTCACCATCAATCTCCTTCATCTTGCTGTAGTCGACTTAAATTCGAGTTGAGCGGCGCTCTAAGCTCTGCGTTGTGACACCGCTGCGTTGGAGATTCTCTTCCGAACGGATCTCTTCCGGTAGTGACGCCATTGCGCAGGAGATTCTCTTCCAAGAGGCGTCACTACTATTGAGAGAGAAGGTCGATTAGTGAGAAGGGGGGAGGAGTCGATTTAGAGAGAGATGAGTGAGAGACAGGGGATTGGAAAGAAATTAGGTTTTAATTATTAATTTAATTAATACCTAATTTTTTATTAAATAAATTTTGGATCTGATTTTTGAGTTTGAAAATTTAAATGCCTGGTTTTATGTAATTTCCTCAAAAATATAGTCAACAATGATGTTTGGTAGAATAACTTACAATCGATGTTTTGTTAAAAAGTCTTTATTTTATTATCTTATGTTAAAAGTCTTAGAAATGCTACAATTGAAATGTCTAAAATGTGCAATTTTAAATCAAAAATTACAAAATCCCCCAAATATAAATCTTCCCAAATTTCCCTTCATTTTCATGTTTAAGTTGATGTGATTGTTGAATTTAATCTTAAAATTGTGATGTGTTTTTCAATAAATTTTGATAGCTCTATTTGTCGAGATCCAAAATGGCATATGGTCGTTTTAAATGTATGAGAGTCGTTTAAGGTTAGAGTTTAGGATTCAGGATATACAAAACATAGTATGTGCAATCTTTCAACATGTATAATTCATCTATGATATTCTAAAAATTATCTTTACTAGTTTCGAAGTAAAATCAAGAACCCATGCATGGGTGTCGTTCCTACTAATTTCATATTCGTTTCACTTCATCCTCGCTCTATCTACTCGAAAGTGTAAGAATGAAAGTTTTAACTACATTTGGATGTCACAATCCACACAGAGCTCAAACTTTAGTGAGTCAAATCATACATTCGGTTGGAAACTATGCTACACTTGACAACAAAGCAAAACGTAAGTAACAAATATGGTATATAAATATAGTACGTGCAGTCGTTCAACAAATACATCTCATCTATGACGTTTCGAACATTTTTTTTTACTAATATCAGATAGAAATCGAGAAGCCATGACCTAAAACAGTGTGGTTTTTAAAATGTATGAGTATCATTTCTACTAATTTCGTGTTCATTTTGCTTCATTCTTCCTCATATCCACTTGAAAATGTAAAAATGAAAATCTTAACTACATTTGAATGTCACGGTCCACAAAATGTTCAAATTATAGTGAGTCACACCATACATCCGGTTGGAACCTACACTTTACAATAAAGAAAAATGTAAGTAACAAGTATGTTATACAAAACATAGCACATACAGTCATTCAATATGTACAACTCATCTATGAAATTCCAAATGACTTTTTACTAGCTTTGGAGTAAAATCGAGAATCTGTGGACCAAAATGCCATATGGTTATTAAATTGTCTGGGGTGTCATTTCTATTAATTTCGTGTTTGTAGCGCTTCATTCTTGCTCGTACTCACTTGAAAGTGTAAGAATGTACATTGGAACGTCATGGTCCACACAAAGTACAAATTATAATGAATCACACCATACATTCGGTTGAAAACTAAACTACACTTGACAACAACGAAAAAAGAAGTAGCAAGTATGGTATACAAAATATAGCATGTGCAGTAGTTCAGTATGTACAACTTATCTATGATGTGTCAAATAATGTTTTTACGAGTTTGAAGTGAAATCGAGAATCCATGACCCCAAAACGGCATGTGGTCATTTAAAACGTGTAAGGGGGATTGTTTCTATTAATTTAATGGTTGTTATGCTTCATTCTCGCTCGTATCCATATGAAAGTGTAAGAATGAAAATTTCAATTATATTTGGATGTCACAATCCACACAAAGTTCAAACTATGGTGAATCACACCATACATCCGCTTTGAAATTACACTACACTTGACAACAAAAGAAAACAAAATTAACAAATACGGTAAACAAAGCATTGCAGGTGTAGTCATTGAATATTTACAACCCATTTATAATGTTCCAAACATTATTTTTACTAGTTTCGCAGTGAAATCGAGAACCGTGACCCAAAGGGCATGTAGTCATTTAAAACGTATTGGTGTTGTTCCTACTAATTTCGTGTTCATTTCTCATCATTCTCTCTAGTACCCACTTGGAAGTGTAAGAGTGAAAGTTTTGACTACATTTTGATATCACGACTGACACGAGTTCAAACTATAGGGAATCACACCAATCATCCGATTGGGAGCTACACTACACTTGTCGACAAAGAAAAACATAAGTAACAAGTATGGTATGCAAAACTTTAGCACGTGCAATAGTTCACATGTACAAGTTATCTATGATGTTCCAAACATTGTTTTTTTACTAGTTTCGGAGTGAAATCGAGAACTCCAGACCCAAAATGGCATGTTGCCATTTAAAATGATTGATGTCATTTCTACTAATTTCATGTTCGTTTCGTTTCATTCTTGCTCGTATCCACTTGAAATTATAAATATGAAAGGGGCATGTAGTCATTTAAAACGTATTGGTGTTGTTCCTACTAATTTCGTGTTCATTTCGCATAATTCTCTCTATTACCCACTTGAAAGTGTAAGAGTGAAAGTTTTGACTATACATTTTGATATCACGACTGACACAAAGTTCAAACTATAGGGAATCACACCAATCATCCGATTGGGAGCTACACTACACTTGTCGACAAAGAAAAACATAAGTAACAAGTGTGGTATGCAAAACTTTAACACGTGCAATAGTTCCCATGTACAAATTATCTATGATGTTCCAAAGATTGTTTTTTAACTTGTTTCGGAGTGAAATCGAGAACTCCAGACCCAAAATGGCATGTTACCATTTAAAATGATTGATGTCATTTCTACTACTTTCATGTTTTTTTCGATTCATTCTTGCTCGTATCCACTTGAAACTATAAAAATGAAAGTTTCAACTACATTTGGACGTCACGATTCACACAAGGATAACATGTAGTGAGTCATACCATACGTCCGGAATGGAAACTACACTATACTTGACAGCGAAGTGTAATAAGTATGGTATACAATCGTAGCATATGCAGTCATTCAACATGTACAACTTCATCTATAATCCAAATATTTTTTTACTATTTTGGAGTGAAATTGAGAATCTACGATCTGAAATGGCATGTGATTATTTAGAGTGTCGTTTCCACTTATTTCATTTCCATTTTGCTTCATTCTCGCTCATATCCACTTGAAAGTGTAACAATGAAAGTTTTAAATGCATTTTGATGTTACGGTCCACACAAAGTTTAAATTATAGCGAGTCACACACACGTCCGATTAAAAACTACTCTATAATTGAAAACAAAGGAAACACAAGTAAAAAGTATGATATACAAAACATACTACGTGCAATCACATCCATATGAAAATGAACGAATTACAAGTTTTTACTATATTTGGATATCAATGTCAATACAAAATTTCTCGATAGTGACCAACAATATTGTTCGAGTTTATTCTAGACTTCACTATGAATAAAGGTAAGTAACTCAAATTCCATTATATTTTATGAGATAAGATACTCAACAAATTAGCTCGTTTAATTTTATAAGTCTTCTAAGGAGCTCCAAGATATAATCGATTAGTTTAGAAGTAATGCGTACCTGGATCACCCTCTAACGGTGTATTAAACACCGTAGAATGGACAAGAGAGTCTGCTGAGAGAATATCAATAGAGAGATAAGGAAATAAAGGATGAATGACCCTAGGGATATGCACTAGACTCAATAAGACATTGGGTGTGATCTTAATAGTCCTACCTCGAAGAAACACCCTAAAGGTCGAACCGCTAGCATCATGAATGTTAGCGTAAAACTCCTGAACTAGAAGACTATGGGGTGGCTGTCAACTCAACCAGTAAAGGTTCCCAACCCCAGTAAGTAGAAGCGAGGTCGGGTGATAAGTCAGACAAAATGACCTCGCGCTCAAATAAAATAGGATGTAAAGAAAACTACGACCTAAAAGTATCTTAGGCAATCGCAGAGACGAATCTAGACCTACTATAGGATGTAGAGATAACAGGTGTTAACGCGGCAGTACGAGCTTTCTTAGGCGGCATCTAATACGGTTAAAACCAATATATCAAAACCACGACTGAACATAGGATATGCATGAGAAGAATGCACGTAAATCAAGGCAAACAAAACAAATATAATGCACCCGAGGACGAATGCATGTAAGGATGTCGTGATACCGAGACGGAGGTGACATGATGAAATGACTACAAGACATCGTGACACGATGCCTTGTCATGAGATGTGATGACGTGACATGTGAGACGCGATTACATGACATCACCTCGCTGTGCCAACACCAACACAAATATAAACAACAACATCAACACAACGAAACCGACAAACCTAAGGCGATCAGGGTGTGTGAATGAAAATAAACTAATTGACTAGAAGTTTAAAGCAATCAAACATTGTACCAAAAACATGGCATACGCAATCGATGCAAAGAGCTCAAACAAGTTTTAAAAAAATCACCACAACAACTCCCAACCCAATCTCCGTCAATTTCTAATCCTCAATCAACAAAGAGTAAAAAAACACAAAATTTCACCTCAACCCATGTGAAATCTAAGAAATGATCACTCAAATGATGCAATGGGAGTGGAAATCAAATGGAAACCAACAACCATGAAGTGGAGATGAAGAATGCAACAAGAACATCAAAAAACCCTAAATAAGATGCAAAAATTGGAAAAACTATGGTTTCGACCCTTACCTAAAAAAATATGGGAAAAATGTGAGGAATTGGAGGGGAAATCAACTCGAAAATGGATGCTTAATGATCACTTGATGGGTAATTACATAAATGTGTAATGGGTGTGGCGAAATTTTAAGGAAACAAGGGAAAGGAAGAGAAAAAATGGAAGAAAATGCGAGAAATGGAATGTTAAATTCTCAAACATACGAACAGTCATTTGAGCGACAAGTAAGCGAGGCAGCCTCTGCTTTTATCGCTGGATCGTGAATCAGCGATATGCTGGCGAAAACACTTTGACAAAAATAGCACTGAATTTTTAAAAATTAAGCAAAATAGCCCCTTTTTTTTATATTTAACTTAGTGAATTAACCCCTGGCCAACCAGATGAACTTAAAAAAATGCATGTGCTCACAAGGGAAGCATTATCTATAAAACTTTCTCACATGATCAAGTTCAAAACGAAGTAAAGTGTATAAGAGACTCACGCGTGTAAAGTGCCACTATAATTTCGTAAATATGACTCCAAACCTTAAATTTGTAAGAAATGACATGCGAACATCACTGTTAAATGAGGATTTTCCTCACTCATGAAAGTCAAACTTATACAATTTTTAGGAACTGAAAACAAGCTCAATTACATAAAAAAATTTCTTTCCCCTGAATTCGAGCATATAATTTTTATGTTACTTTTCTCAAATATTGCATCTTATGTGCAGGCTCTTGTCCATTAAGTGACTAAATTGACTCCTTGTAATGAGTTTTAGTCTGGTTAACCCAATTCAGTTGACTATAGGCACCAGGTTATGAGAAACCCCGAAATCTTAATTGCTCGAGTCAAATAGGTTTCGAACAAAAGTATAAGATGAACCAAACTATTTTAATTTTTTTGTTTAAATAATACAAGGAGATGCATCATAAGCTAATGTCATCTAAATGTAGATCAATTCACGTTCAAGGTCATCTTACCAACATATGACATCCATCACAAATCTCACACATGCGGTCCAGACTTACTCACAAGATCATAGTGTGTGCTGTGCAGATTGTACATGACAAAACTTATACTTAATACACTACGTTAAACCGAACCATGTAATGGAAATGATGTACAAAATAGATAAATGCACTCTTGATAACAAATGCACTGTTTAATAGCACCATGAATTGTCTAGACCCCAAAAACAATTTTTTTAAATAAAAGAAATATCAATATCTAAGGAAAATAAATAAAGATTAAAAATTTTAAAAAAAAAACACAAAAAAGTGAGATGCATGCACAAATGAATGGACTCAAAGAATTGCATATGCATGCACCTAAGAACCTAATCAAGGAGAACCATGGATGCTCTTACCTTTAAGAGCATAGTCAATCTCACGACCTTCCAGGTCACTATTTTTAACCTAAACTTGCTTATAAGTATAAGTGTTTTTAGTTAATCGACTCATCATCTCGGTTAAGTGGCTAACTTGATTGGCGAGGAAGTTAACCATGCTCGTGAAGTCCTGACTTTTACTTCTAATCAAGAGTTTACAACATTTAGGTATTATGTGTCCCAAAGCGCCACAATGGTGACAGGTGGGAATAAACTTAGATTCAAACCTGCTCAGAGGTTGCTGTTGATATGTAGGACAATTGACCCCACGTTGTCTAGTAGGTCTCGATCTTAAGTCATTTTTGGTGTTTGGTTCTGGATAAACAATATTCCAATCTTTGTTAGTGGCCGGGATAAACGTAGTCTTGGATGTACTAGCAGTAGTATTACCATTTTGAACATAACCCAAACCATGCCTATTTTCAGCAGACTTGTTCATCCCCAACAGATTGTCGAGTTTCTGCGTACCACTCATGAACGAATGAATTTGAGTATTGAATTTTTCAAGATCACTTGTTAAGTATTTAACTTTGGCTTCCAAGTTTTCGTTAATCAGCTTCAACTCATTCAGATTCTTTGTAGAGTCCTGAAAGTCACTTATGAGTTTTTCTTTTTCTCTTTCAAGATCATTTACCTTTTTCAGTACAGCTTTATTGACCTTTTTAATATTAAGATTCTCCTCAAATAGTTCACGATAAGATTTGTGAATATCAGGTTCATCATCAGATTCTTCATCAGATTTATCACTACGTTCTTCAATCTTGACTTTTTCACTTTCCTTATCGGATTCTATCGTAGCTATAGATGTGAAGGTCATGAAGTTATGTTTATCTTCGCCACCAGAGGTATCACTCTGAGCACTCGAATCTAATTCATCATTACTCAAGGTCACTGCTAAAACCTTACGTCTTTCTTTAATTGGACTTTTTTTCAAGTTAGGACATTCATTCCTATATTGATCGTAATCCTGACGCTCATGGCATCAAATAAATTGAGTTTTCTTAATGGGATTCCTAGAGTTTTTTTTCTCACGTCTATCTTTCGAGTTCATTTTTCCGTTCTTGAGGCTTTCTCATATTCCTCATCAACTTCTGGAATTTTTTTAACGAAATAAGCTATTTCATCGTCCCTAAGCGTCTCAGCATCAGTAGATTCACTATCTTCTTCTCTAACAGTATTCATGGATGTGGATTTAACCTTTTTAGTTTGAGAAATGATGAGTTCATAGGTTTGAATGGATCCTACGAGTTCTTCAATTTTAACTACATCTAAGTCCTTACTTTCTTCTATCGTAGTGACTTTAGGTCTAAACCTTTCAGGTAGGGATCTAAGGACTTTTCTAATGATCTTGGACTCATGAAGCTTCTCACCCAGGTTAAAACTCGAATTTACTATGTCATTCAGTTTCCCATAGAATTCATCGAACGATTTATCGTCATTCATTCTGATTTCTTCAAATCTAGAGTTTAATATATGTATTTTAGAATTTTTAACCGTTTTAGTTTCCTCGTGTGTGATTTCTAAGATGTTCCAAACTTCTTTAACAGTCTCACACATCGAAACTCTCCTAAACTCTTCAATAGACACAACCATGAACAGGGCATGAATGCCCTTACTATTCTAGTTATACTTATCTAAGTTCATTCTAGTCCATAGTGAAATGTTAGTGGGCGTACCTAAACCAACAACAGTAGTTGAAGGTGGAGTCCACCCAGTTTGAATGCTAATCCAAATACATTCATCAAAAACTTTAAGGAAGTCTCTCATTCGAACTTTCCAATAAGCATAGTTATTTTCGTCGAAAAACAGAGGCACGGACAATGACTGATTCATCTAGAATTTATTAAGGGCCAAGAATCAAATTAAAGCTTTGATACCAATTGAAAATACGTAGTTCAACCCTAACATCTAAAGGGGGGATGAATACGTGATTATGCGGAATTAAAATTACTTAACAATTAAATAGAAACAAGTTACTATTAATTATTATCTAGATGGTTAATCATACAATTCATATTATCCTATGTTGAATTACCTCAATTATGAAAGCAATAAATAACACATAATTGATCACGGAGAAACCTAATTGGGTCAAAACTCCTTGCACTTTGCTAGTTAACAATTCACTATAAAGGATTTATAACTTACAGTTTACCAGACTAAACGACGACACGTATTATCTGATCTCCTGACTGTAATTCCAACAGCTCTCCTAGATTCTGTGATCCTGTGCCAACTCCTAACTGCAGTTCCCAAAACTCTCCTAGATTACGCTCTCATGTAGCAACTCCTAATTTTGTGAAATCATCTATCTCTTATAGATGAACGAAGAACATCATGTTCTTCAATGACTGGAGCACCAGTCACATTCTCTTAATCTTCAAAAACTCTAAAAGATATTAAGGAAGCAGCAGTTTGGTATTTGAATTATGAATATGATATTTTCATTGCCAAAAACCAATAACAAGACGAAGGTTGAAAGCAAAATAGATGAAGATGATCTCAAAGGAATATGTTTCTCTTAATATTCAACCATGTGAAAAAACGTTTTGTGGCGTTTGGATATTTATATGTAGGTTGGGGAACGAATGGGCCAGACAAAAAGCATTTAAAAATGAATTAAAAAATTTTGAATAGCACTGTCGCTCGAGGGAGGGCTGACCGACAGTCGAGCGATAGGCTGTCGTTTGAGCCAAGTCTTGGCGACAGTTTAGCGAAATTACGGCGCCGTTTTTCCTTTTTTTCCATTCTCGAACCCTAGATCTAATATAACTCAACTTTCTACTATTTGTACATTATTTCTTGACTTTTTACAACATATAAATTTAAGTCCATTTTGTTCACTAATTTGCAATTAGATTAAATATCTAACACATATGTTGTAGATGCCCACTTAGCTTCGAAGAATCATAAGCTACCTCAACAATTGCTAGTGGAGGCTACCTTAACGGCCATAATCTGATGCCTATGGTGCAGAGACAACCTCGGTGATGGCTAACAGAGGTGGCAACGTCATGGGTGTGTCAATCAAACATAAAAATAATAAGAAATTCATTTTGGATATTTTGTCATGCATATATAGAGCGAAGCTGCAATCCCTTCCAACCTTTTTTTTTTTGGAGAAATGAAGTTCTCTTCTCACCCAATCACAACTCATAGAAACATAGCACCTGTTTGATTCTATTTAATTTACTTTACGTTTATTTATTTCTCGTATTTATTTTGAACTACACATTCATATAATAAAATATTCTATACGTAAATCCAAAATTTTTCCCTACTTTTCATTCTCCAAAAAAATACTATTCAAAACATAGTTTTTTTAAAATAATGGTCACCAAACATGGTAATAAAGAATTTAAATACAAATAGTAATCAAGGATCAAGGTAATAAACTAGTATTCACAAGTGAATCATCCCATTTTTTATTACTTTTGAGTAATCACATGTTTGTATACCAATTATGTAACAATAAATGAAGTTAAATTAATATAGTAAAGCATATACAGAACGAGAGTATTCATTAAAGGGCCAAATAACAATTACATGAATATAAAAAAAATCAAAACTTGATTGTAGGGATACATCTAAATGGGTAAAATTTCAGTATGGCCCATTAAAATATAAACTTCAAGCTACGTGAGAACTAAAATTTAAAATAAATAAATAAATAAACATACCTGAGTTACTAAGAGATTGAAGAACAAAAAAAATTGTGAAAATTTATTAGAATGGTATGGAGACTAAGAGAGCAAATCACATTGGCCCTAATGGATTCAAAACTTTGGATTTATAGAACATAGGCTCTCATAGAATTTCATTCTTCAAAAACACATGTGAATAAAGTTTTCTTTTGAAAAAGAAAACTCTATGTTGGTCCCAGATAAAAAGATCGAAGTATTGTTTGTTTTGAAGAAAACAGTAAAGAAAAAACATTTAAAAGTAACAAGAACACAAGATTTTTAGGCCAAAAGCCTTGTAGGTTCAGCGATCGCTTCTAACGTCTAATCCTCCATTCAGCATCCCTAGGGTTATTGCTCAAATCTACTATAAAGCCTTAAAATCGGGCAAGAAACAAGTTCAATACAAAATCTGCAATAAGGTATTCAAATGAAACCCTTTTTTCTCAAATACACATCTCCTATCAACAATCACTCACAAAGAATTTATATTGCTTTACAAATCTCTCTAAACAACAATCTCACAAAGAAATCGCTCAACAGTCATCCAGTTGATGACCAAACTACAGAGAGATTATCACTAAGACAAAGAGAAAAACACCTGTTGTAAATCCTAGAAGCACAAGTGCCACCTTTTTATATGAGATGAGCTCATATCATGCATCCAACGGTGTGTAATATTCCAAGTGTCAAGCATTAGGTGAGGCGTGTTTATATATATCAAAAATACGTTTTCATACAATTTCCAGAACTATCTACTTATTGGATCAAAAACATAAAGTTGGACAGAGTAATGGGCTTATCTCATCTTACTGGACCAAAAGTAATTTAGGCCATAAAAAATATAGCAACCCAACTTCACAATATCTACCTTTGCTGCATTTTTGAGACTTTATATAATGGATTCAAACTCTATCTTAGATTACTTGCTCTTATGAACCTATTACAAAACAAAAACTAATTAGTTTCAAGATTCAGTAATTTTAAAGAATCCTGAAATTTATTCAAATGTATTACCTTTGTGCTTGTATTAGTTGGATTTACCTTAGTAAGTATTTTAACATGTTCTATATCACATTTTTCAGTTATATCTCTAATGAAATGAACTTAACATCTATGCGTTTAGTTCTATTATGAAACATAGGGTTTTTACTCAAAAAAATAGCACTTAGGTTATTTGAACAGAGCTCCACCTCATTTCCTACAAATTCTACTTCATTTAATAATCCTTTCAACCAAACACCTTCTTTTACAGTCTCTGTGACAGTAATATATTCAACTTTGGTAGAAGATAAAGCAACTAATTTTTGAAGCTGAGATTTCCAAATAATGCACGTATTATTTATCACATAAAAATATGTAGAAGTAGATTTTCTGTTATAAGAATTTTCAGTAAAATCAGAATCAACATATCCTTTCAAATTAAGACAATTTTTATCAGTTTTAAATAAAGTCCTAATTTTTTAGTACCCTTTAGACATCTGATTAAATGTTCCATATCATCCCAATGAAGCTTATTTGGATTACTCATGAATATGCTCTTAACACTTACAACAAAAGTAATATCAGGTCTAGAGCATACCATAACATATATAACAGAACCTACTACATTAGCGTAAGACACATTAAACATTCTATTAAACCCATCTTCTATTTTCATTGAATGATCAATAGATAACTTCACACGAGTAGATAAGGGCAAACTAACATGTTTAGATTCATGAAGTGAAAATCTTTTAATAAACTTTTCAATATAAGTCTTTTGTGTTAAAAATAATTTTCCATTTGTTGTATCTCTTTTTATTTCCATCCCTAGTATCCTTCTAGCAGGTCCTAAATGCTTAATTTGAAATTTAAATTTAAGTTTTTTCTTTCATAACATAAACAACAATTTATCATGGCCAGCTAGAAGCATATCATCAACATATATAAGCAAATTAAAAAATTCAGAATTTTCAATACATTTAATGTAGAAACAGGGATTGTAATATGACTTTTTAAAGCCAAGACTTTGTATAAAAGAGTCAAACCTCCTATACCATTAATTAGGAACCTGTTTCAGACCATACAAAGATTTTTTTCAAAAGACACACTAAGTTATTTCTCATGCTTTCAAAACCTTCTGGTTGGGTCATGTATATAATATCATCTAAAGTACCATAAAGAAAAGTTGTTTTCGCATCAAGTTGTTTTCATTCTAAATCAAATTGTATTACTAGAGCAAATAGAACTTTGATAGAAGTGTATTTCACAACAGGTGAAAATATATCAGTATAGTCTATTCCTTCTCTTTATGTAAAATACTTAGCTACTAGTCTTGCCTTTTATCTTTTATCACCAAACTTCATACCACCTTCCTTAATTTTGTAAACCCATTTACAGTCAACCAATTTGCAATCAATAGGTTTTTCTACAAGATTCCAAGTCAGGTTCTTAAATAAAGAATTCATTCCTCTTGCATTGCAACAAGCCACATTGCAGAATCTTTACGCGATATTGCCTCTTCATAAGAGGTTGGTTCAAAATTTAAAGTCTTAGGTTCATATTGTTCAAACATATAATCTGCATACAAAAACCTAGAGGGAAGCTTTATTTGTCTTCTCTCTATATCCCCTTTAAGTTAGTAATCTTGCAAATTAGTAGCATTATCAAGAACTAGATCATCTTCCAAGTTCTGATCAATTATAGTTTGTAGTTCTTCTTGAGGTTGCTCCACCTCAATCTGAGTTTGATTTTCATTATTCTGAATATCAATATCAACCTCAGTAAACATAAAGTCCTTCTCAACCAGTTCGTCCCTATTTTCATCACAAAGACAAGGAAAGTGTTCTTCATTAAAAATAACATACATACTTGTTAATTTTGAATCCTTCAATTTCTTTTATCCATAACCTATAACATTTAACTCATTCCCCATAACCAAGAAAGACACATTTCAGAGATCTAGGATTAAGCTTAGAATCAGTTTGGTGTGCAAAAGCTGCACAACCAAAAGTTCTAAGGTAAGAGTAATTACACATAGTTCCAGTCCATATCTTCTCAGGTATCTGATAATCTATGGAACTTGAAAGACTTCTATTTATACGATAACAAACAATCTTAACAGCTTCTCCCAAAAATATCTTTGGTAAACTAGAGCTTATTAACACACATCAGGTTTTTTCAAGGATAGTTCTATTCATCCTTTTGAGCAATTCCATTTTACTGGGGAGTATAGATTACAGTTATATGCCTCTGTATCCCATGGTTATTACAGAACTGGTCAAATTTAACATTACAAAATTCAAGATCATTACCTGTTCTTAATGCTCATATCTTTTTATCAGTTTGATTCTCAATTAATATCTTCCAATTCTTAAAGGTTATAAAGGTGTCGACTTATTCTTCAATGAAAGGATCTAAGTTTTCCTCGAGAAATCATCTATAATAAGAAGGTAATATCTACAGCCAGAGGCTCTAGATACATGTGCAGGTCCCCATAGATCACTATGTATATAATCAAGTATATTTAGTGATTTATGAAACCATGTCTTAAATGACAACCTTTTTTGTTTCACAAAGATACAATGTTCACAAAATGTCAGATTATGAACATTGTCCTTCCCAAATATTCCTTATTTTGAAAGAAGTTTTAAGCATTTTTCACGAAGATGACCCAGTTTTCTATGCCATAATTCTGATTTATCAAATTGAGACACTTAGCTCACAACATTATTAGGGAAAACACATTCAACATTTATCACATAGATACCATTATATTTTGGTGCACCGATAAAGAGATTCCGATCTTTGAATATATTTGTAAGGCCATTTCTAATTTCAATTTGACAATTTTCATCATCTAGAACACCTAAGGAAATAAGGTTTCTTTTAAGGTAAGAACATATCTGGTATGTTTCAGAAGTATTAAATGATTATTTTCAAATTTTAAAACAATATTCCCAATGCCTTTAGCTTCACAAGATTCATTATTTCCTAACTTTATAAAACCTTCACTTAGATTAGAAAAATCAGAGATACATATGACATTGGGGTTCATATGAACAGAATAACCTAAATGAGGAACCCAATCTTGATTTGTTCTTTCATAAGAGGACACATAAGTTACACCGATATTGGCTCCTTCTTTTTCATAAGAAACAGCAACGGCTGAAGAGTTATTACCTTGATTGGACTCATTCCTTCTATCATTAGCTATTTTAAAATAGTCTTTTATAAGATTACATGTTTTTCCACAATAATAACATTTTCTATTCTTATCATTTGCTTTATAAGTTTTCTTGTCTTTTTCTTTGTTATTTCCCCATTTTTTCTTAGCAAAATTCTTGTTTTTATTATGACTAGCCTGACTAGAATTATTAAGACCTTTAGATTGAGGCTTAGAATTAGATCGAGACTTCTCAATATGAAGAACTTCTCTATGTTCTAATTTTAATTCTAGCTCTCTATTCTTTAGAGAAGTATGAATTATATCAACATTCAAATCATCCATACCATATTCTAAGGCATTCTTAATATCCATATATTTGTCACCTAGAGCATTAAGTAGACCAACTACTTTCTGATCATCTGAGATTTTTTTACCATAGTTTATAAGATCTTGAGTGATCTTATTAAACTTATCCATATTCTCTTCTAAGTCAACACTAGGATCAAATTTATGACTAAAAATTGTTTCCAGGAAAAACATTTATTTGGTAAAAACTTAGTCAGATACTATTTTTTCTAAGGCAACCCTTAACTCAGCAGCAGTTTCAGTATCTTCTACCTTTCTAATTACAAAGTCAGATAGGTGAATGAATAATGTGCTCCAAGCTATTAGGAGTATTTTTTGCCCAAGATTCATCTATAGCTTTAGCACATTTTAATTGCAACATAAGTGCTCTCATTTTCTGGCGTCAGAGACTAAAGTCTCATTTGTCATCCCTCATCTGAACGATATCTTAGTGGTTATAGTGTGCAAAAGTGCAGTAACAGTACTCAAGAATTCAGAAGACAGGAAATGAAAGACATCACACAAATCAAATAGATATATCCAAAAACTTATGATAAAGAAAGGACAAAAAATTATACAACTAATGTATGCACTCATATGTGTTTATACTCAATAAACGGTATGTATTCAGAAATATACAGATTACAATTAATATGCATACTTGTACTGAACAGATTGAAGCAAAATATATAAAAAAAAACCAACACACATTTCAAGAATCAAAATATTACAGTTTATATAAATATAAATCTAATCCAAAAATTCTGTGAGTAACAGTTGTCACACAAATGAAGTATTATTTCGTAAGAGAAACAATAAACGATATATTACTTTTGGATTTCCTTAGACCAAACCCTACTTCCCTTAGATTCTAGGGATCCCTAGACAAAGGTAAATATAAGGAGGTTTTCAGGAATTCGAAAAAGACAGTAACTATTTTGAAGGAATGATAATGATAGTTCAGATATTTGTTACCAGAACTGCAAAATCGTTAATTAACTCACGAAAAATACCAAAGACCAGCTTCAAAATCAAATCGAATGATTTCTTGACCGAAATAGTTATAGATCTTTGCAGATCTAAAGCCTCCTTTTTTATTTTAAAATATACAAGAATCAAGAATTAGATCGTTTCGAAAAATTTAACAAGCTTTGATACCTCTATTGGTCCCAGATAAAAAGATTGAAAGATTTTTTTAAGTTTGTTTTGAAGGAAACTGTAAAGAAAAACATTTAAATGTAACAAGAACACAAGATTTTTCAACCAAATGCCCCGGAAGTTCAGCAACCGCTTCTAACGCCTAATCCCCCATTAAGCATCCTTAAGAATATTGCTCGAATCCATTATAAAGCCCCAAAATCAGGCAAGAAACAAGTTCAGTACAAAATCTGCAATAAGGGATTCAAACGAAACCATTTTTCTTGAATACACCTCTCCTATCAACAATCAATCACAAAGAATTTATATTGCTTTACAAATCTTTCTAAACAAAAATTTCACAAAGAAATCGTTCAACAATCAACCAGTTGATGACCAAACTACAAAGAGAATTTCACTAAGACGAACAGAAAGACGAACAGCTAGTTGCAAACCCTAAAAGCACAAGTGCCCTGTTTTTACATGAGATGAGCTCATATCATGCATCCAACAGTGTGTAATATTCCAAGTGTCAAGCATTCGATGAAGGCGTGTTTATATATATCAAAAACATTTTTTCATCAAATTTCCAGAACCATCTACTTATTGGATAATAAACATAAAGTTGGACCGGGTAATGGGTTTATGACCAGAAGTAATTTGGGCCATAAAAAATGTAGCAACCTATTTAAACAAAAAATACCCACAATAGAAAGCATATATCTATATATAGTTAGAAACAAAAGATTTTTTACCTATGGTTTGCTCGAACCTTTTTCGACACATGGGATGGCAGTGGGTAGTAGTTGAAGTAGCAACATTTGTGGTATAAGAAATGATAAAAAAAAAAAGGGCTTTGAACTGGGGAAGAATTGTGTTATTTGATTTGTTTTGCTTTTGGGTATGTGAGGTAGTTAAAAAAAAAAAATTTATTACAAAATTTATTTTAAGGGTAATTATATTACCACTACAAATTTTAATTACTACACCATAATTTTTAATATTTTTCTTATTTGCTTGAATAATCTGAAATAAAATTACATAATTAGATTTTTAATATATAATTAGCCTTAAGTAAATTATTGTTCCCCACAATAAAAATCTACTATTTTAAAACATCTAATTGCGCATAGCTTTTCCTTCGACAGCGTATTTTGTTTTCTTCCACGGCGACAAAAATAATTTTCTTTTCCTCAATAGTATCCATGGTTTTTTTTTGTTTCTTCCTCCTCTTTCCTGTGCCATATACGCTTATGACATAAAGGCTCCACCGTCACCATAATATCTTTGCTGGAAGTAAATTACTAAAGCTTCATCCACAAGCAAAAAAAAAATTAAAATAGTTGAAAAACGCCAAGACGCCATGAAAATTAGTAAAGACATATTCTTGGGTATGTTTACTCTTATTGGGAGAAAATTGGGGAGAAAGTTCGAGATTTTCGTAGGTGTTGATAAGTCAAAATCGTCACCAAGCATATTTACTCCATTCCATTCAAAACCTACTGCATTTGAAGTCAATGAATTAAAAATGCAGACATGCCTTAGGAAAAAAATTGTGGAAACTAATTACTGGGGGTAAATGGACGTATACCTCAACCATATATGTTGCAGTTAAATTAACAGGGGTGAATAATGAAAAGCTTGCAATGCATCAACACGGATAGAGATGAAAAAGGGAAAGAGAAAAACATATTCTAAGAAAAATAAAACAAAGATGAAGTATATTGGGAAGATGAGTACACCACAATATTATATTTTATTTTTCATTTTTATTGTATTATGAGTATAATTATAAATTTGTTGTGGTGAGTTTATTGAAAATATATTTTAATTGTGGTGTAATTATAATGCGGTGATAATATAATTACCCTTATTTTAGTTCTAAATTTTTGGTCAAAGGCTATTTTTACGAATCTATGATATATTAAATATTATATCAAGTGAGAATTATTTATTGGACGATTTTAACCATACTATAATTTAATTATTTCAATAATGCGCTACTTTTCATTTTTTTAATATAAATTTAATTTATTTAACAATTTAGTTACCACATGTATATGTGACAAATTTATTTCACTTGTGTGCTTTCATTAATATATGAATTACTTATTATTAATTCTTAATTAATTAACATTCATATTCATTTAATTAATATTCATCTTTATTTAAGCATTTAATATTAACTAATATTAATTATAAGTTAATTAGAGTTTCACATTCAAGAATACATTTCATTATTCACATCCATATATGCTAATTGACAAACAGTTTTACTTATTTGAAAATTAAATAAATGATTTAACATTCATTGTCACGTATACATTTTATGATATTAGTTCTAACTTAATTAATTAACATTCACGTATATTTAAATATTACTTTTACATCATTTATAAAGTAGTTCATAATAACGTGCAATGCACGTTCAACATTAATTAGTAACTTTTAAATGTGGCCATCTCACCCAATTTCCACTAAGTTGGAAATTACACATATCCCTACAATTCAACTTATCATTTCAAAAATAAAATTTCAATTTTATTCTTTCAGAAATCAGGAATACCACTTCCTCCCTAGCCACCCCGCTTCTTAACTCTTAATTCATTTTGGATTAATTTATTTATAAACTCGTGAATGACAATGTGGTTGAAAATATATGAGTTGTCAAAAAACTATTTGTTATAAAAATAAGTTGTTTTTCTAACTATCCAATGACCACATAACATATTTTCAACAATATTATCATCTATAATTGTACACCAAGTATGATTAATTCATTTTCTACCAAAACAAAAGGTCACAAAACTTCTCACATGTCTCATTCTATCTTCACTTCTCCGGTCACCACCAACTGTCAACATCGTGCTTCGATTTTGCAATTTTGGGCGCTACATGTAGCGGTGATGGTGTTTGGGGTTTTTGGGTGGTTTCTTCCTTCATCGATCTGCTTAGCTAGCGAGGTGGTTTTTGTTGATGGTTTTGCAAATGGTGGTGGTTGATCTTATAAATAGTGGTGGGGAAGGGGGTAGTGATGGTGGTAATGAAAGGGCGTGACATTCGGTTAGTGTCGGTGGTAGTGGAGTGGGGTGGGGTGATGAGCATTTATGACCAATTATTTGTGTGATTGTGATCGATAAAATAGTTATTTTGTGACCAATAAATAATATATGATCGAAAAATAGATAATATATGATCTAAAATATATGATTGCGATTAAATTTATAAATGTGACTTACAATTTGTGTCATTGTAACTGTGACCTTATACGATTTGTGACTGCAATCATAATTGTATGTTTTCATATTTTTGAAAGTGTATCTATAAACCTTTATAATTAGAATAATGTTATTTAATATCAGTGATGTTAGAACATCAATCCAGGTACGCGTGATGTGATAAGTTGAATGAGATATGCAATTAAATGAGTCATTTAATTATACAACTCATTTAACACCACATTAGTGCGACCTACACTGGAGTTTATTAATAATGGTGCTAAATAATATTACTCTTATAATTATATTTTTGTCTTGTTTATAAATGATGTTCATTGGACGTAGGATGACTATGGATGATTAAGTGATGAGATAGATATATATCTTATAGGATAATTATGTAGTCGTTTACTATGAATAGTATTACTCAATTAGAGTAATACTAAAATAATATCATTATTCTAATGCTATATATGGCATGTAATTAGCAGTACAAATGACAAATTGTCCAATAAATAAAGTTGAATTGTTGTGAATACTAATTATTAAACGATTATTGTATCACTCCAGCTCTAATTATTAAGACTATTGTATCTATACAACCATAATTTCATATAACACTTTAATTCTCAATAAAATATATAAAAGTCCCATCTTTTCATTCTTTCGCTCTAGTTTATGACACAAATATATGTTTATTCATTGGACCTCAAATCGTAATAGAAAACATTATTTACTAATAAAAATATGTCGTAACATTTGAAATCTTTTTTATTAATTGAATTGTAATGAGATTTTCTAATATTTATCAAATTAAAAAATCTTAAGTAGGCTATTTTATTTTACTTTCGATACCAACCGTTTCTTTTATGTTGGATGTCCAAATTATAGAATAAAACTTGAGGATATTATCGCCTGTGGAAATGTGAATTTGAGTCCATATTTTAGTTTTGAATATTGCCATTCATCGGCCGGCAAGATACTATCTCATGCTTCAATGAACTTAATATGCATTCTAGTTTCATAGAAAAACGTGGCAATTTTTCCGAATTTATAAGTCGTGCTTACAAATAGCAGTACTCTTAAATTTTCTTTACAAACAAAAAATGTGGTGCTTGGTGTGATAAGACAATGGGTATAAAGAAACTTTGCCCCGCCGCCCCCCACCCCACCACACACACCAAAAAAAAAATATATATATATATATTACAGCTTTTTGTTATTTGATATTATCCAGTCTAATCTGCCATACCAATGAATGACTGCATTCACAGAAAAGTGTAAACAATGATAGACTAAAAAGCTAAAAATTAGATGTCAGTCCACTGCAACAATACAAATTGGCATTTTACACAGTTGCACATAAAACATGCCATAAGAGCAGCATTCAAGCAAACATGCTTCTAAAATAGGGAATAAAATATTTACAAACCGTAGCATACTACAGGAGAGATGAATCTGTAGTATAATATATATAACTTGAAAGCCAAAATATGCTGCCTCTGCATAAGAAAATGCTTCTTCAATCCTATTCTCATTTCTTTAATCTCATCATAGTATATGACATCCAAATGTCCAATCTCAGACGTTCAAATTGAGATAAAACTCGTTCAGAAGCGAGACTGGAAAAACACTATATTTATATAGCGCAAAAAGAGCAGCACGCAGGATTTCATGGATGAATGTATTTAGATGCTAGACCTATTACACGCCTAAGAATAACCAAAAATGTTTAAGCCCAGATGACAAAAATGCATAGCACCACGTGTATAAAACTACTCCCAAATGATTAAATGAGATGCAATCTGACCAATGCAAAACATGGACTGACCTGAAAATATATAGAAATGATGTCTAATGAGAAAGAAAACTAAAAATATGGAGGAAAACACGGATGACGGGCTGGCTAGCAGACTCAAAATGTCGTCCAAACCAAAACGCTTCATAGGTACAGTCCATCAGTAACCACATGTACATGGCAATACCAGGGCTATATTTAGCACATCTTTTAACAACACCTGGATCGACCACAGAAAAAGCATACAGCAGGATTTTTTTCATTCATCATTATCACCACTGCCTCTCTCTCCTGACTCAACACTTTCATTTCTCTGTTCTTTCAGAAAGTTGCGAGAGCCACCATCACCAACTCCCTTGAATGGAACAACCCTGACCCATAATGCTGATGCATGAGTAAGCAACAAGCATATAGATAATGCACTTCCGTTGTCAGAAAATAGAAATGACCTGACATGTTGAATGCAACCCCAGACCTCAACTTGACACGACCATATGCATGCAGATAAAATAATATGTACCGAGCGGACACAGCCTCAAACAGAAATGGCACGACCAATGGCCAACCTGGCCCACTCAGCAGATTCCTTAATCAAATGGTCCTCCGAAGATAAGCATTAACTTAAAAAGTCTCTGCTTGACAAAGATTGCCGAAACAAAGAACCTGCATTACTTCCCAGAGTATCTGCTAAGTCGTCCAGGACACCAATAGCAGTTTTCATCACGACATCATCCCTGACATTGAATAAATAAAAGAATCAGACGATAAACAAACCAAAGGAGCAAATGAACAATGAGAACTGCGAAAATTATAAATTAGAGTATACTCACATATCTTTCTCCACGTAAATGCTATCCAGAAATTGCAGAATGTGTGGTGCATGTGGGATCAGAAGCTGAGTTTTGGTTGAATTCTTGAAGCCCTGAAATATACCAGAATAAGCCTCCAAAATTCCATTCCTCAGAAGATTAGAATATTCTATCATCTCATCATCAGCTCCTGATGTGTGAGCAGACAATTCTGCTGCACTCTGGAGCATAGGCATGGCAAACATCAAGTACCGATCAAAAATTTCTCCAACTGCCAGTGCTATATCACCAAAGCACGAAAAGATTGGGGGCTTCACAGATCGGTGCAGCTGATTGCTTGACAAGTCTTTAAGAAGCTGTGTAATTATCCTATCACAGTAAGGCAGAATCTTATCTTCTAATGCCCGACATATATCCCATATATCCCCTACAGCACCAACAGTAACAGCACAAACTTGGTACTCCTCGAAATTCTGAAGACCCATCTCCAAGTACTTGTAGAAAGCTGGCATGTAATTCACAAAGTTGGGGCCTGTTGTGTAGGCAAGTGCACCAATAGCAAGCATTGCTTCCTCATGGACAGTGGCACTTCTACAATCAAAAACCCTGAGAAAAAGATTCATAATCTGATCTGCATACTGCATGAAGGCATACTTGGTGGGTTCTGATGCCCCTAATTTCTGAATAAGGACTTGTAAGCAACAACAAAGAAGGCCTTGTATTTCACTCTGCTTCTCTCTCTCGTCAGATGAAAGTTTTTGAGCCTCAAGAGTCTTGTGAAGCTCTGTCATGATGACTTGAACAAGTTCCAACACTAAGCGAGCTGATTCATCAGACGAACACCTCACCACTTCATTCAGTGTTTCGCATGCAGCTGTCCGAAGGTGAGACTCCCCTGCATCTTCTCTATGAGTGATGTTGAGAAGGGACTGAACAATTTCTTGGAAATAAGATGTTAAGGGAGACGACGGTCCCACATCATCGTAACCTTGGGCTAAAAACTAGAGAGCACCACAAGCTTTTTCAGCAACATTTGGAGCATCTTTCATGCTCTGGAGGAGAACCGTAATAATCTGTTGGCAGTTTTCCGGGGTAATAAAGGGGGTCTCTACAGCTGAACCATGAAGGAATTCAAATATTCTGCCCAGGGTCCACGCTGTTGTGTCCTTAACATGGTTATTTGGGTCTTTTGTCAAAGCAGCGAGCATGAAACTCAGAGCAACATTGACTATAGGAGTTAATTTGTCGGGTGAAGGACCGTCCAATATCGAACCAAAAGCATAAGTGGCAGCCTCTCTCTGCCTCCAATCAAGTTTTGTAATGTTCTCTTCAATAAATGGCATAACAAGAAGCACAATATCATCGCCCACTGTCCGGGCAACCAAACCAAGGCAAGTGCCACCAGCCATTGCAAGATTCCAAGCACCTTCATCCTGATCCTGATCATCTTCTTGCTTAAGAAGCATCTCCAACAGCACGGAGACAAGAGCAGGAAGAGCCTGCTTGATAAAGTAATAGCATGGAACATCTGAATCTGCAGCAAAACTGTCTCCACACTCCTCCAAGATATCATTCTCCTCATCACAGATTGAGCTCCAAAATTCAATGGCCTGAAGAGCAACTGCCTCCTCATCATCTCTGACAGCCTTGGATGTAATGCTGAAAATTTCTTGGATATATGGTGCTAATTTATCATAATACATTGACCCAATGGAGACCAAACACTCAAAAGCTGCCTGCCGAGTCTTCCCATCTGGAGAGAGTGTGGCCTCAAAAACAACTCTCATAATGTAATCACGCTCCATATCATAGGAAAGTTTGCCTGAGCAAAGCTCAAAGCATTAAACAGAGCTAGGGTGGCGGCAAGCCTAACCTCAGTGTTACCTTCATTTGAATTCATACCTTGAACCACAGCTGTAAGTATCTTATTTGCATGATCTTGATCAACAACTTCTGGAATGACTTCTTCACACATATACCCCCAAGTTTCTAGGGTAGCTTGCTTTACATGAGGTGGGACCTGGTGAATATTTGACAACAGGGAACCTATCAGTCCAGGCCACTGTTTCTGTGGGAGCTCAATGCCTGCGACTTTTGCAATGACTTATGAAGCAGTTGACCTAGCATCAGAAACAGGAGATGCAAGGGCCTGTAACAGGCAAGCCTTGATCTGGCTCTTGAAGGCCACGTCTAATGATAGCCATCTCTGCACAAGCTCATACTTTCTACGTTGCTCCTTTGCATCCAAGGTATTTTTAAGAATCAAACCAGCTAGTTTACGACTTTCAACTGGCTTCTCTTCACTGGAAAGTTCTCCCGAAAAAGATAGCAGGAAATTAGGAAGATTATGCTCCTGAATCTGTTTCAAAGTTTCCTCAGCATGATTCCGCACGGTTGAATCAATTGATTGTGCACTTAGGAGAACCTGGGTTACTTCCATGGCCATATTTGTCTTGCTGCTGTCATATACATATCCCCCAACATACCCACCCCTTCTGTTCAGCCTATGTATAAAACAAAAATAAAGCATAAAACTTAATTCTGCCTACCAAGGAATAGCCAAGAAAAGAGTAAACTTCAACCCGCATTTATAAGGATGAAAATGCACACGGCCAAATTCATTCACCTCATCAGAAGTCAAACTTGGACAATTCAATTCCCAACGACCATTGACTGACCCGATTAAAATTACATTGACTTTCTACTTGGAATCGTCAAAATCAAAGATGAATCGAAAAAGATCTGAAGGTCAATCATCAAAATGTGAAGTCAATTTACTAATCTTACAGACCACGCTAAACATCTAACTGTTGATTGCAATATAATCAAACTTGAGACCAATAAAGCATTAAAAGTGACTTTTACTCACAACAAATATAATTCAGTGAAGTGGATCTATTTATTTCCGTACTATAGGTTTGTTTTTTTACTTTACCTCATTCCTTTCTTTGATATTGATACAAGAGGTTGAACAACATGCATAAAATCAGTCACCAGATGTGAGTCATTCTCGCTCCACTAGAAACGATATTTCCTATGCTAAACAGTTCGAGTTTTCAAATAACATCACAAAGTTATCCGATACAACAATTAGTTAAATAGTTATCATTTTCTGTTCTTAATTTCACATTAAAGATTCAGCCCAGATAACTTTGATAATTATCTAATCAAATACTTCCAGTTTAAATGACTTACATAGCAATCAATCGGTTATACACTCACAGATCAACAGAAAAATCCAGTTCGGATTAAAAATAAAACAATCTTTAATTAATTAAAAATAGGAGAAAATAATTTTCACCGAACCTGAGAACAAAGCCGGTGAGGNAGAGAGAGAGAGAGCGCGCGCGCGCGCGCGCGAGAGCTGAATTATTGTTTGTAGTGAGAGTGGAAATGGTAGTTGATGGCACCGGGTTACTTTTTCACGGTGACCTTTCATCAAATTTAAGTAAAAAAAAGAAAAATAAAAAATTCAAAGAAACCACAACACTCATTTACCTCCAGTTTTAAGTTGAAAACTTGAAAACCTTACCATTTCTTATTGTTCAATGTTTATTCATCTTTTCCATCTTCATCTTCATGGCCATTCTTCAAGGTTTTTTCATCCATCTCCATCTCCATATTTAATGTTTCTTCATATTATTTGGTTAAATTTGAATTTTTTTTCTTTGCTTATAATATTGATGGATAATGTGTTTTTAGCTTAATATTCAAAGATTTAAACAAAAAGTTCTTTTATTGTGTCGAAGAAATCCAAATTTGTGAAGAAATCACAGCAAATTTGTTATTTGTTAATAAGGTCTGGGGGTCGGGATGGTCTCAAGTTCAGAGTTCGGGGATTCGGGGTTTGCGTGGTCTGGGTGGCTCAGGGGGTACAAAGGGTCCTAGTCCGACTAGTTCGGGGTTCGAAGAGTCCGGGTCGACAAGGGCGGACCCTTAATTTTTTGCCTTGAAAAAAAGCCCTCCCAACTATCCATGTCAAAGTCTCTTAACATTTAGAAAAAAATGGCCCACACATTGCAATTCTCAAACCCTGAGAACTGAGAAGCGTACTCGTTCCCTTCCCCCCAATTCTCTTCTCCTGCAACCTCGTTCCCTTCCTTTCCCCTTCCCCCAATTCTCAAATCCTACGAACTCATTAGGCGATGGTGGGAATCTTGGGATTCCGAATTCCAATAACCGATTTACCATATTTTGAAAGATAGCCAAAAGCTAAAATTTTGACATAAAACTTATTTTTAAATTAGTCCATTGTATCTCAATTTTAACAAAACATGACAAGATGAAATAGATGAAAAAATTTATTTTCGGTTGTTACAATCCACCCCACTTAAAATAATTTCGTCATTGAAATTCAATTTACTTGATTAATGAGATCTGGGTACTTAGCTAAAACATCTTCTTCTCTCTCCTATGTTGCCTCGTCTCTCACATGTCTACCCCATTGGACTTTGACTAATGACACTTTTTAATTTCTCAAAACGTGTACCTTTCTCTCTAAAATCATTAGACTTTCTTCATAAGTCATATCATTATGTACATCCAACGATTGAACATTAACCACATGACTTGGATCATGGATGTATTTTCTCAACATAGAAACGTGAAATACATCATGCATTGTCGATAGCTCAAGTAGTGGTGCCAAACAGTATGCTACGTTTCCAACCTTCTCAAGGATCTCAAATGGGCCGATAAATCTTGGTTTTAACTTTTCTTTCTTTCCAAATCGTAGCATCCCTTTTATCGGGCCAACCTTTAGAAATACTTTCTCTCAACCTCAAATTAGAGTTCTTTTCTTCTATTATCTGCGTAACTCTTTTGGCGATCTTGAGCTATCTTAATCCTCATTCTGATCTTATCAATAGCGTCCACAGTTTTCTCAATAAGTTCTAGACCCAAAATTTTCCTCTCGCCAACCTCATCCTAATATATTGGTGAACGACATATTCGGCCATACAATGCCTCGTACGGTGCCATACCAATAGTAACTTGAAAACTATTATTGTAAGCAAACTCAATCAACGGCAAATGATTTTCCCATTTACCACCCAAGTCTAGTATACATGCTCTCAACATATTTTCTAGTACTTGGATAGTTCATTTTGATTGTTCATCAGTTTGAGAATGATATGCAGTACTGAAGGACAACTTAGTTCCCATAGCTGTCTGAAGACTCCTCCAAAATTTTGAAGTGAATCTTGGGTCTCTGTCCAACACAATGGATGTTGGTACCCCATGAAGTCGAACAATTTCTTTGACATACAATTGTGCAAATTGTTCCAGACTGAAAGTCATACGAACCTGTAGAAAGTGGACAGATTTTGTAAGTCAGTCTACTATAAACTAAATGACATTATGACCTTTAACCGACCTAGGAAAACCTACTACAAATTCCATCGTAATCTTTTCCCATTTCCATTTTGGTATGTCCATTGGATTTAATATCCCTGATGGCCTCTGATGCGCTGCTTCTGCTGACAAACTATAACTTCGACACAAACGAAGCTATTCTTCCTTTCATATTCCTCCACCAAATAGTATTACGTAAGTCTCTGTACATTTTTGTAGAGCCTGGGTGTGCGGCATAAGGAGCGAAATGAGCCTTAGCCATGATCTCATTTCTTAGTCCTTCGTCCTTAGGTACACACAACCAGCATTTAAACATTAGTCCCTTATCACTACTTATCAAATCTCTTCCTTTTCTCGTTTCCAACATCGACCCTGATCTTTTCTAAGAAAAGATCATCTTTTTGAGCTGCTATAATCCTAAAACTTGTTAACCTACCTGACATTTGAGCTAGTAGTGTTAGCACTTCTACTTTCAAACTTTCAAAGTCTTTGATTAACTGGTTTTGCAATGTACATAGTGCAGATAAATGACCCAGATTCTTCCTACTTAGAAAGATCACCTCCTTCTCGAAAAATACAATTGTAGCTCTATTGCTAACTAACCAGTCCATATCTAAAATAATGTCAAAATCCTTTAATTCTATAGCATGTATATCTGCCTCAAGGATTAGACCATCAAAATCTATTTGTACCTCCTTAGCAATCTAATTTGCATCAATGATTCCTCTTGATGGTATACTACCTTCTAGTATACTACTAGTTTTCTCATATGAAACATTGATCTTGGCTAGGCATGTCACAGATATAAACAAATGTGTCGTACTAGAATCAATAAGAACGTAAATAGGAATACTACAAACAGATAAAATAATTGTAATTACGTTTGGATCCTGAGTGACTTCATCGTGTGTCATGGCAAATATTCTCGCCTTCCCTTTCTTC
>CAIGRP010120015.1:0-34568 GCA_903798385.1 Fraxinus cuspidata
ATAAATTGTATTTTCTTTTTCTTTGTATCTTTGGACTATCTAACTAAAAAAGATAGATGTTAGACTTTATAAATAAATTTTTGTTTTGATTAGGTCTCTTAAATGAAGTCCCCCATGCATCCTAACCAATTTAAAAATAATATAGAAATTGAAAATTTAACTAAATTTATTAATTAAATTGGATAATTTTTGTAATAAGTTCTTACATTGATAGAAGGGTGCTGATTTTAGAAAATTTAGTAACAATTGCGAGTAAATCTATACCTATGAAGAAAGGGAATTATAAATTCAATTTCTCTGTTCGATTCTTCTTTTTTTAGTGTGTGTTTGATCCTCATTTTTTCCTCATTATAATGAGAAATATGATTGTTGCAATTCAAAAACGCAACTCCAACGATCATATTTCTCATTATAATGAGGAAAAAAAATTGGGATTAAACAACCCTGAATATTAAGATTTTGGTTTTGCAGTTAGATGGAAGCAAAAGAATCGGATTAAACTGTGGTGGAATATAGGAGTAGAAAGACCAATTAGCTAAAGTATCAAGTTCACAAATAAGTAATATATTGCAATCTCCTAATATTAAATTGACACAATCATGCACGGATTGGTACAAATTCTTCCAATTCATTTTCATTCATAGATTCTCGTACTAAAATAATTCTACACTATGACCCATAAAATTCCCTCCCTTTTTAACCATATTATCCAAAAAAAATAATTTTTCAAAAAAAAAAAAAAATTGGTTTGTGCATTAAAAAATGTTACATTTACGCAATTTCAATTTTCTTTTATGTAGGGAGTTTATTTTCCTGCTAGACCTTGTATTTGTTACCTTGATATTGTGAAATGTTTTGATATTATTGGGATACCCTGAACGCTTTTTTTCCAAATTTTGTTTAGACTTCTATTTTAGTTAAAATTATTTTATAGTATCTTTTTGATATCTTTTATGTGTAATTCCATTTTTAGCTAGGTTTTATGGGTTCCATATAAATAGAACTCGTTTCGTTCATTAAAAAAATACACAATTTGAGAGATATTATTGTAAGTCATATTGCTTCCAACTCGTTCTTTATCAAATTAATTATGAAATTATCAAGAATTAAATTTTTGTAGCGTTCAACAATTTAAGTAAGATTAATAAGTTTTGTGATCACTAGATCAAGATATTGGTGGTGATTGTCATGATTCTTTAGTTCAATGATTTATTGGGTCGAGCATTTCAAACGTTGATTATAAACTTTCTTGAGTTTTGATCTAATCTATTGTGGGTTTCATAACTTCAATTGCTACATAGGTTCGCATCACAAAATCTTGATTTTCTTCATCCCAACGTCATTTTCAAGTCAAGCACAAATTCCTACTCCCAATGAACTTTAAAGTAGAACTTTAATTAGAATTCGCCAAGTAAATTTAAATAGATTTCCAAAAGCATTCCAAATAGAATTCTTCTTAATGTGCACTTTAATTAAAACCCTCAATTATCTTCAAAAAAGAATTCAGTCACACCCAAATTCTAATAATCTCTATGTTGGCATGAATTTCACTACAATGAATAAAACTTTAAAAGATTTCTCTATCTGGAGACAAATTCCACTGCAGGGAATAAACTTGAACTCATTGAAAAAACACAAACAGACTTAAAATTCATCTTAGATATATTCTTGAAAGAAGACCCCAATTTAGACTCCAACAGTACAGAAGCCAACTCCAAATTTATCAAAGTTCTTAAAATATGTTGTTACTAAAAAATTCTGTTTCGCCCTGCAAGATATATAAATGAAATTTTCTATGTCCCATCAGCACAAAATTGACTCATTTGATAACTTTCATAACTCCACCTACAACAGTGTACATGTACCCTTTTGATTAAAGAGTACTTAAAGAGATAATATTTTTCTTCAAATGTGGAACATGTCTCACTGCATAATGTGTTGTAACTGTACCATCAAATATTTTTATTCTGACCCGATCAGTACTAACTACCCGACAAGGTGTGTTATTATTGGTCATTACAACATATTTTGAAACTTTTTCATATATTGAAAACAATTCCCGATTATGTGATATATGAAAAGTACAAGCTGTATCCAAAATTCAAGCCTCATTAGATTTGGAGTTGTAGTCGAACATAAATATAAGCTCTCTATCACTGATAAGATTTTCTACAATACTTGCTTCACTTGAAGTTTCTTATGGTTGATTTGCAGTTGACTTTGATTTATTCTGAAACTTATAGCAATCGTTTACCAAGTGCCCATTTTCTTGCAATAATTACAAAATTTGAAGTTAGATTTTGCCTTGTCTCTCGAATGACCACCATGAATAGTAAGACCATTTTCATGATTCCCAGATGCTACAAGATACTTCATCTTCTCCTTTGAATATAGAGTATCATAGACTTTTTCAATTGTGAGAATATTAGGACTATATAAAATCGTGTCTCTAAATCAATTCCAAGTCTTCATCATATTTAACCTCCAAATTTTTCAAATCAGCGATGATTTCTTTAAAAGCAGCTAGGTGATCCTCAAGATATGAACATTCTGTCATACAATGAGAATATAGATGTTGTTTCAGATGCAATTTGCTAGTAAAATTCTTCATCATGCATAATTGCTCCATTTTAACCATAATGCTACTGATAACTTCTTCTTCAAAACTTCCTTAAGAATATTATTTAAAAGACGAAAATTTATTTGGGATAGGGTTTTTCGATCCCTATGTTGTTAACCCTAGATAGTCCAAGTTGTGGGCATCTTATTAAATTCCAACTACGAGTCCAAATCCATCTAAGCGGGTATTGCTTGTATCTTTACTTGCCACAAAGAGAATCTCGTATTGTGATCTAATAGCGAAATATCATACTTCATTGTTGCCATCATGAAAAACCTCAATCTTCCCCAAAATTTCAACACCAAAAGCTTTGATACCAATTGTTATATAAACAAATAATGATATCAGAATCGCTCTGATATCAATTGTTATGAAAACTAGAATGCTCCGATATCAGTTTGTTGTGAGAAAATAAGATATTAAGCCACAATATGAAGTAAAGAACACAAGAAAAATGTAATTTTGTAGAGAATTGTGATTTATTATAATATGGAGAGAGAATACAAAATTTATGTGTTTATGATTTGTCTGAATTTTTCCAACTTTTTATTAAATCATAATGTAGAGCCAATTATATATATGGAACAAATAGAAAACGTTCAAACCCTTATAATAGAGTTGTAGATGAAGTAGAATATAAGAAACGGAGTCCAAAACGGAATATAACAGAAGAAATCGCACAGGGGCGAAATATGCTAGCGCCACCCATTTGGTGCCGCTAAGTCTACTTTGAGGTTCTTTACTCCAAAATCTTGATTTCTTCGTCTCAATACCCTTTTCAAGTCAAACACATTTCTACTCCTGATGGGCTTCCAAGTAGAATTTCAATTAGAATTCACCAAGTAAAATTGAATAGGATTCCAAAAACATTCCAAATAGAATTCTTCTTAATGTGCACTTTAGTGAGAACTTTCAATTATCTTCAACAAAAAATTCAAGCCCCACCCAAATTCTAAAAATTTTGTTATGGACTTGTGGTGTAGTGTATATGCTATGATAGTTATGTAATTTATGTATTTTGTTATGTCTGGTATTGATATGTCTAACTTCACTAGTATTCAATAATGAACGTTATTAGTGGTAGATGAATAATATGTTGTGCTGTTTCACTTGTGTTTCATGTGTGGAAGATGTTAATGTTTTTGCAATGTGAAATAGTGAAATTGTTGGGTTCTTTCTATCGGTGGAATGTACATGTGTGGTGCTCATGGACATAATGTATAAGGAGTTACGGATTAACCAAATGAAAACCGGGGTGTCTATAAACTATGAGGTTTATCAAAATATAGTGCCAGGTAAGATTAAGAACGACATTTCTTTGATGTTCTTTTTGACACTAAAGAGAAAACATGACGATCTAGCATCATACTCGGTCTTGATGTGACTCCAATATTTGGAGAATTTTGTATTTGTTGGTACAGGTGAGGACGAAATTGTGTAGCTCCAAGTCAAAAGTTGATCGACATTTATAATTCGGGTCAAGATTATGCATTATCGACAACATTTGAGTGTTTTGCATCTAGCTTAAGAAATATCAACGTTGTTTTGCATGTCTAAGACCGTATCAAAACCAAATGTTACAAATTTATCCTGCCTAACATATCTTCGTAGGCAACAGAAAAAATGTCTACTGGAATTTCCATTTAAAGATAAATTTCTCTATTCAAAACAACCACAATCATAAACAATAATTGTATATACAAATTAACCTTTCCTGTTAACTGTATTGAATTCAAATTCATCACCAAATAGAGGCACTTCACTTGACAGAAAAACCACTTCCGATCACATGTCATTAAGTTACCAAGTCTTCTTGATCAAGCACTATATAACAAAATTATTCTGCTGTTTATTTCCCAATGCAAACAAATCAAACATAACGGAATTTAGAGGGCCAACTACAAGGGGAAGGAAGGTGTCCATAAACTTAAGCTATATCCCTTAAATATGAACTCTATTCATTTAACAAGATTGGGATAGGGATGACAAAAAAACTCGTAAAACCCGATACCCGCGAGACCCCGCTCCTAACGGAGAGAGGATTACCTGCTTAATCGAGTATTCGGGTAGGGAACACAACATGTGACTTCACCTCAAGGCAGGTGTGGGTAACAAGGACCCAGCCCGGCCCAGACCCTCCCCGCTCCTCTCCGTTTAATTTTTAATTTTAATTTTTTAAGGATTCAATACTTTAAATGGAAAACTCCACGAAATTTCATTAATTTTAATAGAAAATGACAACTAAGATTATCTAACAAATATGACAAACAATAAAAGCTTTAGTTTACCAAATATATTTAAATAATTTAACTTTTAAAAATAAATAAAAAATTAAAATATATTATCTGTTAAGATATCTAAAATATGGTACCCGATGGTCATCTGACTTGGGAGTCATTGGCCTAATGCTCATTATAGTAGTCATTTAGAAAGTTTAATAGAGAGAAGTCTTGCACATAAAATGTCAAAAAATACAGAATCAATATATATTTTTATAGAGAGAAAAAAAGAAAGAAAAAGAGATTTAAACCATCGAAAGCGAGATGTGCCCGGTTATGACTTTGAGATGATCTCTAGAGACGGCGATGTGACTTCGAGAAAGACTTAGGCCCCGTTCTCTTTACCATTTTCAAACCGTTTTCTGTTTTCGATTTTCCAAAACAGTGAAAACGCGTTCTCTTTCCCGTTTTCGAAAACGCGTTTTTGAAAACAAGTGAAAAATTTATAAAGAAAACCCATAACGACAAATTTGTCGTTTTGGGTATTTTCAGTTATAATCAAGTCAAAATTTTCAAAACGCGTTTTGGACGTTTTCAAAACAATTTTTCAAAATGCCAAAAAGAACACATTTTCAAAAATCTCAAAATGGACACTCAAAACACAAAACACAAAATGAATTCAAAACTCAAAACACAAAACTGAAACACAAAGAGAACANACACAAAATGAATTCAAAACTCAAAACTGAAACACAAAGAGAACAGCCCCTTACAGTCTATCTTCTAGGTTTACAAGTATCTAATTCTGATCATTATGTGTGAAAAAATGCATTATAATGATTCTTAGAAACCTAATGTGCTAAAAATATATTGGGATTGGAGAGAAAAGCACAATGAGTGATTTTGCACGAGATGTGTAAGGAAAACTAACCACAAGAGATTGGGATTGTGAGTAAATCAACAACATTTACTTGGTTGTGTTCTAGTATGATTGTGAGTTCAATATTGGCTAATCAAACACACACGCAAATTAAGTCGAGCATCGGATAAGTAAAACTCTATTTTTGATGTTATTTAGGTCTTTCTAAAAATGTTACATAAATTCAAACTTGAGACATATCGTAAGTAATTCAACATCGAGTTTGTTACTTGTCATTTGCTTAGGTTAGTGGTGGTTTATGCCTGAGTTTTGTTTTGTTTTATTCAAGGACAAACAAAAGTTTTAGTTTAGGGGTGTTTGATAAGTGCAATTTTTTTACTTTTTTGGGATATTTTACTAAGTTTTTATATAATTAAAGTATTGATTTCTGCTTAATTTTGGTTAATTTCTATTTTGTTTTCAGTTATGGGCCCATTTCGAAGTAATTGGAAAAGAATGGAGATGAATTGATGATTGGATGGAAGGTTTGGGACTAATGTGCACATTGGAAGAAGTTGAAGGACCAAAATAGAAGTAATTTAAAGTAGGGGATCAAAATCTAGGAAAGAATGAAGAAGATGACTATGGATTGGACTTGGAAAACAAAAATAGAGAAAAACTGGATGCCTGGGCTGCCGCCCAACTTTCTATTCGGTGCCCACCCAAGTCAATGCAGCCAGAAATTGTATTTCGTTTTGAATTCTATTCCAATCGGGATTCTTCATTTTGGGGCCATTATTTGCTCGAGTTTTAGAGATTATTGGGACCACTTCGAGAGCACTATAAATACCAACTATCAACACATAATTAGTGTGTAGATGATTGATGCAAAAAAGAGGCATAGAACACATCAAGATCCAATTTCAAGAACATCAAGATTGAATTCAAGAATTTTTGGGTGATGAAAAACTTTTATATCTTTTGATTTCTTCTTTACAACATGTTAGGCTAGATTTCTTTGTATTAGGAGAATCATGAACCTTGTAATATAAATTTTCAATATTTAGTTTTACATATTTGACATTGAAAACATGTTTTTGGGTTTTGAATAATTTATATGATTATCTTTTCTCTACAATTATTGGGCACGTTAATTGTATGCATTTGGTGACTTTTTTTATACATTCGAAAGAATAATAATAGGCTCGACATAGTATAAATCGTCATAGAGTCCGATATGAGATATAAATATACCGCTATGCACTATGAGAATCTTTAATTGTTCATAAAAATTTATAGACTCTTGTATGTTCGCGTCCATAATAGAAATATAGTTGAGTCATATATGAGAGTATGTTCAACATTACTCAAGAGAGATTGTTGAATAAAATAGGAATATTGATTCTTCAAAATTTAATTGTGTTGTCAAAGTGTAGAACTAAAGTTAAAAAGAATTATTAGATGGGAATTGGAGATCCTAATGCACTTGTCATCCATTAGAACACATTAAATTACATTTAACATAATTTACATTTATTTTAGTTAATTTAGTCACAATTACATAAGTAGATTAATTTAGATATAATTTAGTCATAAACACATACATCACTTTTTATTGTTTAGGTTAAAGTCACGATAATTAAATTGAATTTAATTATTCTATGTAGGACGATACTTGGATTCACATCCACTTTATTACCTGTTAACGATCAATGCACTTGCGTTATTTCAAGCGAATGAATATTTTCGTGATATTAGACTTGCATATGCAAATTGGGCATGTTGCATACATGATAGAGTGTCAATTGCAGATCGCCATGTTTTCTTTGGCTATACATATGTATCTTGGTCTTCTAGAAAGCAACATGTAACAGCAAGATCTAGCATACAAGTGTCTTGTGAATTGATACCGATTGAAGCTCTTCTACACGAGATCAACTTCCCACTTCTTTAGTGCTTATTACATGACACGATAGTATAAGTTCTAGTGCACTAGTGCAATTCCAGTTTACCATGCCAAGATAAACATATTGAAGATGATGTACACTTAGTTAAAGATAAACTATTGAGCAAATAGGAAATATCAGGTACATTCCATCACATGATCAGATAGCATATACTCTTACCAATCCTTAGAGACAAACTTGTAGTTATAGCAAGACCTACCTAGCACTAAGTGGGTGCTTAGAGAGTTAGAATTTAATTTGTCATATGGGCCAACATATCTAATTAATTATGTATAAAGACTATCTTAAAGTTAAGCTAGTTTAAAGTGATCTAATAAAAAAATTAAGTTATTGGACTTTGAGTATGTAAATAAAATGTGGGCTAAATATGTGTAGAGGCCGAATTCACTAGGGTTGTATTTGATGATGTATCGAATACATATGAAAATGTAAATAGGGTTATTGTCCTCAATTCGTATGTAATTTTCATTATTTGTGCCATTCCATTAAATCAAGAATACAAGAGAAAATATATTGAAGATGAAGATTCAAAACCACAATCAAGATCAACAATCAAGAAAAAGGAATTGAGACAATCAAGATTATGGAGAAAGAAGCCATAATCAAGAACGCATAATCAAAGATCAAGAATCAAGATTCAGTAATAAAAAATCATTCCCAATGAATCAAGATATGTTCCGCACTTTATAATTCTCTTGGTGATTTGACTGAAAGGTCTTGACAATAAAATATTTAGGTTTTCAAGTTCTTGAGATTTAAAGTTTTAATAAAACCTAACAAGTGTCAACTCCATGTTAAATCATTTAGATTCAACAAATAATTTTATGGTTGAAGTTTTATGCATTGAATTTTAGAATTCTCTTATTTGGAATGTGAATTTTAATCCTAAAATTAAAAAAAAAATTGATTTTTTGGGGATTTTTTTGAAAAAAATGATGAACATGAGCAATCGAGCGCTACAGCGCACAAGGGTTGTCCCTTTGCAGCGTGACAGTGAAACTAACGCCGCGGTACACATGGCGCTGAGTTTTGGGAGCTACAGCACCTAGGTTATGTTCGAAATTATTATTTTTAGTTAAAACAAAAGAAAGAAAAATATAATTAAAAGGTAAAGGGCAATCAATTTCAAATTTAGGTACTTAAAGTTTCTTTCGAATTACTAATTTTTTTAAAATAGATTAATTAAAGCAATATTTTACCAAAATAACATGTCTTGTTTAAATTGATTTATTTGGAATATTAGGACGGTTGTGTGTACGTAATTCATTCAGATATTGAGCGACCCAAATGAAAGTTAATATTTGGCCGAATTACTTTCACACATGTGACCATAATTATATGAAAATGATAAAATATTTTTTATGTGAACATTGAGTCGGTCGAAAAATAGACTTAATGTTTAAAATTATTTATTTTCAATGTTTGATTACTACATCAAGATTACTGCTTACAAGTTGAAATTTCTGTCCATAGACTAAATATCAATGTTATGTTCATTCTCTTGTAATGGGGTCCACCATTATTTAAATTTATTGATTGCTTAATACAGATTTTCGTATGGATATGTTATTTAGGATTAAGCTATCTATTTAGTTAATCCATCCACTTTTGCCATATCTATGAGGATAAATTCAATTTATGTTCTTGAACCAAATTTTAAAGACCGGAAAGAGAATGTTCGTATCATTCTTGGTTGCGTGGATCTAGACTTTGCAAAGACTCAACAACCTATTACTCTTACGGATAAGAGTTCTACTATTGAAAATGGAACCTTTAATAAGTGAGATAGTTCAAATTGCATAAATTTTATGATCATGAATAGTGGAATTCTAGTAACGATCACATGTGCTGTGTCTAATAAGGTAACTATTGCCAAAGAATTTCTTGACGAAATTGAAAAATATTTTGTAAAAAGCGATAAGGTCGAAACTATTACGCTTCGACGAACTTAGTTTCACTAAAGTATAAGGCTAAAGGAAACATACGAGAGTACATCATGGAGATGTCTCATTTTTCTTGAAAACTAAAAGCATTAAAATTTGAATTGTCTAATATGTTAAGTCCAAATTATAATTGAAAATTTCTAAATTTGAAATTGGCAATTTCTTTAGTCAAAATCAAATCCTAGTTGAATTGTATTAAGATTTTATCGAGTTGTAACCAAAGTCAAAATATAAGTTATTGACTCCGAATTAAAGTCAAAAGTGTTGGAATTTGTAGTATAATCCTTGAACGAGTCTAAAATGTCCAAGAAGATCATATATGATCAAGAGAATGCAATTAGAAATCTCAAGAGTGTCAAAGAGCTGCACAAATTATGTTCCAAATTCTTAGTCACAACTTCCAACGCATTTTTCACATTGAAAATCTTGGAATTTGGACAAGGATACTTATAAGAATTGTAGCCCTTTGACTTACCATTCCAAAGTATGTTGAATCACCTAAATCGGATATCGGGAGAGAAATTTATGTTAAAAATAGTGACATATGTTCAACTGCTACTCGCTTGTCGTTGGCTTGGCGCTCAAGCAACTGATCGACATTCAGAAATATGTTTTGCTTCAAACACTTGGTTTTTCGGTCCTTTTCATCTCAAAGACTTCTCTCTATATATATCCTACCATATGAACGTACAAAAGTGTGTTAAATCATATTTATTCCATAATGAAGATAAAAAAAAAAAAAAAAAACATTCATTGATTTCAAGATTCAACCACCACATGTTACTTGATTCATAAATTCTTCCAAAACATTTTATTGATCAAGCCATATTATTTCATATAAAACCACAAGATCAAAACACACAAGATTTTTTGATCAAACACCAAACCATCTAATCCAACGGAGACAAATGGATACCTAGGATCAGAAGCTGTTGCAGAAGCACAAATTCAGGAGGACTAAGGTGAGGAAACTGGAGTCGGGATTTCGCATCAGGATTACACAATCCAGGAGGACTAAGATATAAACCAGGAGTCGAGTTTTGTTTTGATTGAACACACCTCCAATAGGATCAAATGAGACTGCATGAATTGAGGTCAAAAGATATACAGGGTAGATGGGTTAGGGCTGTATTGTAAGTTTACTTCGATTTATAGTGAATTATTGACTGCAAAGTGCTCGAAGTTTTTACCCAGTTGAGATTTCTCCGTAATCATCTTTGGTATTTTTTATTGCTTTAATTATTGGTTGTGGTATTTAAACTTAGAATAAATTGAATTGTTTAATCTAACCATCTAAAAACAATTAAAAAGTGACTTGTTGCTTTTAATTATATAATTCCGAACGTTGGGTCTAAATATTCGGTAATTTAAAAATTTCAAGTGGTATCATAGCTTAATAGCGATCCTTGACCCAAAATTGTCTAGATGAGTCAATCAATTTCTGATTCGGGATTTGAGTATGATATGGAAATTAGGGAGGATTATGACCAATTATTTGATGAGTGTCTTAAGTTGAAAAAGTGAATCGCTCTACCTTTGAAAAATTGAATAATCTAGAATTAGAAAATGAGAGTCCTGTAGTCAAACTTGAGGAATTCACTAGAAGTTTGAATAAGTTAAGAGTTGAGAAAGAATCCTTAGATGTTAAAGTTTAATCTCTTATAAGTGATCTGGAAAAATCAAATACCCAACTCCATTCTTTTTCTAGCTGACATAAGAAAATTAATAATATGTTTGGTTTGAATAAAACAATTGTAGATAGAAGAGGTGTAGGCTTTAATGCAACAAATCTCATGTCGTTTCTTCTTCAAAAAATAAGTTTGTACCTGCCTTAAGTCTAATATTCAAAACTTGAAACTTAGAGTTACTCTTAGATTTAATCCCATGTCGGTGGTAAGGTAGGACATATAAGACCTAAGTGTTGCGAGCTCTTGATATGAACAAGACCAGTAATGTAGGTATCTGATTATCGAAATCATTTATTAAACATAGATTTCCTCTACCTAAGGTTCAAATTATGAAACTTATGGTTGTTCCTAATTATTTTTCCCACATATCATAATTGTGGTGTTTATGTCATTTTAGATCTAAGTGTCGTAAGTCCTTGGTTAGGAATAACAGTCAAGATCTAACTATTCATGTAAGTTTCTTGACTAAACAAATGAGTCACTTAACTGATTTGACGACACAGATGACTAAGATTATGTCTTCTTCTGATAAGATTTGGGTCAAAAGAAATGATGTCACAGGTCAAATTGAAATTGTTAAATGCGATATTGGTCGTGTTGCTCTTCATGATAAGAATACTTTGTACCTTATTGAGTAGGTACTTATGTGCATACATCTGTATTATTCATGATATCTATATGTTTATGCATGTACATCTATTAATTGTATCTTAGGAATTTCTTTTTTACATTTTTTCTTTATTATAAAAAAAATGAAATGAAAATAAATTGAAAAATCAAAAGATTTTTTATATTTTTTGGACATGTTATTTTTCTATCAAGTACTAGTTAGGCTCATAATTGGTAGATTAAATTTCAATAATTTGTTTAGAACTTATTTGAAGTACTTGGTATATGTATCTTATACACTGCACACATTAGACTCTTGTGAGTGAGTTTTGGTCGCGTGTTTGAGATTTCAGATGGCAATCATCTGTGTGGTGAATTGATTTTAAGTATGGAATGACCTATAAACTAGTTGGCCTAAGCTCTTACATATTCTCCTTAAAAGAAAACTTTTGAGCTTCAAAGAAAAATTTTGAATTACATAAAATGTTATGAGACAATCTAATAGTTTTTTTTTTCTTTTTTTTGTAGCCTATATGCCTTGAATGATTAAGTTTGCAGGGTATCTTAATACATGGTGCCCTATAAGTTATCTGACTTTGGAGTCATCGGCCTGAAACTTGTTACAAGGGTTATGTAGAAAGCTTAATGGAGAAGAGTCTGCACATAAAATTTGAAAATTAAAAGAAAAATGTACATATATATGTGCTCACAGATGGGGGAGAAAGAAAAAATTTATACAATTAATTATAAACCTTTTAATGTATAAAGGTCTAAATAATACTGGGTTTGACTTCATATTTCATCATCAATGATTCTTTACATATCATTTCTCATTAATTTAAGATTTTGGCACTTGCTTAGATGAGTTTAACGACACTTTTCACACAAGAATGACTTATACAATTTACTCCATATAGGTTTAAAATAAGGGTAAAAATATTACCACCACAAAATTTACTTACTACACCGTATTATAATCGCACCATAATTAAAATATATTTTCAATAAATATACCACAACAAATTTACAATTATACTCCCAATCCAATAAAAACGAAAATGATATATATATATATATGAAAGAGAGAGAATTGTGGTATACACATCAATCCCAATATTACTCCTCATTTTTCTCCTCCTTTCCACCCATTCTTGATCTTTTTGCCGTATTATTCCTCTCCAACGTTATCTAAGCAATCCCAATTCAGATTAAAATCATGTCATCAACCTTATCGGAGAAGAACAAACCTTTTTAATACTGGATCAGCTTCAGAGCTGATCAAGACCCTGTTTCCCAAGGTTTCTTGAAGAAAATGAAGGAACCTGAATTTGTTGACATGAAACTGGAGTCACCTAAGTCTAATGGAAGTGAAATTATGCCTTAGGTTGATGGTGTAGGCTTTATAAGTTTGAGGAAAATGAAGAGGCCTATAAAGTGGAAGGAAATGAAAATTGTCGTGCCGTCGCGGAAGAAAGTGAAAGCCACCATCGACGAAAAAGCTATAGGCAATCAAATGTTGAGGAAAAAGAAAGAAAAATTAGGTTAAATTTAGTAATTTATTTTATTAAAAACTATTTTAAAACTCTAATTATGTAATTTTACTTAAAGCTAATTAAGTAAATAAAAATACTAAAAATTGTGGTGCAATTAATAAAATTCGTAGTGGTAATATAATTTCCCTTAAAATAAGTTATGTAAAATAGTTTACTATTTATGAATTATACATGTATAAGTAAACAAATAAATGTTCTTGGCGATACATTTAAAAATTCATGAAAAATAAAAACAGTTGTCTCGAAATTGGAAATTTTTTATTTTCCTATCACATGTTTTTGCATAATTTTTGCATTATTATACATGTGCATATTATCTTTTTACTCATTCCTCCCTGTTTTTACATGATTATTCATTGTCTTTCCTTTATTATTATTGAAAAAAAAGGGAGAGATGTGTATTTATTTCAGGGAGTTGATTATATAAGTTAGGGGGAGAATTTTAAAAAAATATATTGATAAATGAATTAGGGGAGCCATTCGATATATTTTTTGAAATTTTATATTTTGTTTATATCGATATAAAATTCTATGGTTTATTTCTAAGTTTATAATTCACAAGTTATTGCATGTTTTGGTATTACACGTGTTTTATTATGTGTTTTATTTAAATTAGTTAAATGATTTCAATTTTGTTAGTTTCCACTTACTTTTCACGTGGTACTGTGGTTTCCATGCGTTTCAGGAACTGGTTGACATATTATGGAAAAAAAAATTGGAAAATTTATTTTTTGGTAGTTTTAGACTTATTTGAGTTTAAAATATATATGACTTTATCACATAATGCAAAAGATGGAGATTGTTAAGTCCAAAGTATAATTGACAATTTCTAAATTTGTAATTGATAATTTCTTTAGTCAAAATCAAATTCTTGTTGAATTGTATTAAGAGTTTATCGAGTTTTAATCAAAGTCAAAATATGAGTTATTGACTCCTAATTAAAGTCAAAAGTTTTAGAATTTGTAGTATAATCTTTGAAGAAGTCTAAAATGTCCAAGAAGATCACATATGATCAAGGGAATGCATTTAGAACTCTAAAGAGTATTAAAGAGCCGTAAAAATTATGTTTCACATTCTTAGTCACAACTTACAATGCATTTTTCATATAGCAAACATTGGAATTTGGACAAGATTATTCTATAAGAATGGTATCCCTTGGAGTTATTTTTCCAACGCATTTTGAATCACCTAAATCGGATATCGGGAGAGAAATTTATATTAAACATACTGACGACTGCTCAACTGCTACTCGATTGCGCTCGAGCTACTGGTCGACGTTCAGAAATCTGTTTTGGTTCAAACACTTAGTTTTTTAATCATTTTCATCTTAAATACTATTCCATATGTATATCCTCCCATATGAACGTCTAAAAGTGTGTTAAATCATATTTATTCCATAAAGATCATTATTTTGTAGATACAAAGACACTAATTGATTTCAAGATTCAACCACCACATTTACTTGATTAATAAATTCTTCCAAAACATTTTGTTGATCAAGCCATCTTATTTCATATAAAACCACAAAATCAAAACACACAAGATCTTTTGATCAAACACCAAACCATCAAATCCAACGGAGACAAATCAATACCTAGGATCAGAAGTTGTTGTAGAAGCACAAATTCAGGATGACTAAGGTGAGGTATCTGGAGTCGGGATTTGGCATCAAGAGCACGCAGTTCAGGAGAGTTAAGGTATAAACCAGGAGTCGGGTTTTGTTTTGATTGAGCACACCTCCAATAAAACCAAAGGAGGCTGCAGGAATTGATGTCAAAAGTTCTACGAGGTAGACGGGTCAGGGCTGTACTGAAAGTTTATTTCAATTTATAGTGAATTATTGACTTGCAAAGTGCTCAAAATTTTTACCTAGTTGGGGTTTCTCCGATCATCTTTGATTTTTTTTATTGCTTTGATTATTGGTTGTGGTATTTAAATTTGAAACAAATTGAATTGTTTGATCTAACCATCTAGAAACAATTAAAAAATGATGTGTTGCTTTTAATTGTATAATTCCACACGTTGGGTCTAAATATTCGGCAATTTAAAACTTTCATAATGATTTGCTCGTTTATTTAGGTTTGATTTCTCTTTTTGTACAATTCAGTCAATTTAAGGTTAGTTACAACTGTGAAAAAAGGAAGTTGGTTGTTTCAGTTCAAAAGGAACAACAAACGCCTATAAAGGATAAAATATCTGCTTTTGTGAAAATCCCGAACGCGTCAAGAGGATCTATACTAAATATCCCGCTTGGCATGTAAAGAAAAGTATAGTTCTCACTTTAATTTGTTCTAAAGTTAATTTAGTTTAAATACTAAGATGCATTTAGTGGATAAATTACAATTTCACTACTCACATAAGTGTGTCTATGCAGTGTTGTTTGACCAATCGAAAGCCAATTGTTGCTAAAAGATTCATCTATGTAAGCGATGGAAAATCAGTTAAAGTAAAGGCTATATGGACTTTTAGGTTATTATTAAAGACTATTATTTTTTGGATTGAATTGAAAGAGACATTAGTGATACTGTTTTTAAGATGAAATTTGGTTTCTGTTTTTATATTGGACTAATTCAGTTACTCTTGTTCAATTGAAAATAGTCAATTTAGTATATTTCTTAATTTAATTGTGGGTATCGGTTCTTTATCTGGTCATGATAACCTATATTTACTTAATATGATTGCCACTTATAAAGAAATCTTGTATATAAATTGACATTGTATTAAATATAAATTAATAATGAGAATTGAATTTCGTTATGTACTAGCGATAAGGTCAAATCTCTTAAAAGAGAAAGGTAAAGCTTCTGTCATAAAAAATTCTTGATCGTCTTGAATTTTCAGACTTAAGTGTTTGTGTTAATTGCATTAATGGGAAACAAACAAATATAAGGAAATCATGTACCAAATAAGATTTCACAAAATTTTAGAACTAATTCATATGGTATCTATAGGCCATTCTCTTTGACTTTTTGGAATGATCAACGATCAGATATTTACGTCTCATTGACGATTTTTCTCGTTATGACTACTTGTATCTCATACATGAGAAATTTCAATCATTAGATATGTTCAAGGCTTATAAGGTTGAAGTCGAAAATCAACTCAACAAAAGAATAAAACACGTAAGATCTGGCTCTGGTAGTGAATATTATAATAGATACGATGGATGAGGTAAACAATTTACATGGAATTTTCCCAAATCCCTAGAGAAATGTGGAAATCTCCCATAGTACACCATGCCAAGGTGTTACTGAGAGACGAAGTAAACCAGTTAAGGACATGATAAGAAGTATGATTAGTCATTTTGCATAGCCAGAATCTCTCTAGGAAAAAGTATTAAAGACTGCAAATTTAAACTTTAAGTAAAGTTTCAAGTAAAACAATTGTTAAGGGATTACAATTTTTTTAAAGATCCCAGTATCAAGCTAATTTTTGAAACGAGAAATGTTCGATTCTTTGAGGATGTGGAGTTTGTTGGGGGATAAGGTTAAAGATTTTTTCTTTGAAAAAGAATATGTATATATCCATTTTGTTGCAATTGACAATAATTAGGATCAGGGATAAATTCTTACTCCATATCTTGTTCAACAAGAAATTTTAGATCAAGAAAATATTACAAAATTCCCTATACACAATCAATAGATTGTTCCAGAAAATAAACTCAACAACCTCAAAAACAAATGTCATTAAAGAAATCCACTAGAGAAAAGAGAAAGGAAATTTAGGATGACTTTATTGTCTTTCTAAAAAAAAACATGAGGATGCCATTGGATTGATGGAAGAAGATCTGATTAATTAATTTTCATAAAGCCATGCAAAGGAATAGTTCTAAAGAGTGGATTGACGGCATGAATAAAGCAATAAAGTTCATGAAAGACATGATGTTTGAGAACTCATCTCACTGCCTAAAGATGTGAAGCTCATTGGTTGTAAGTAAATATCTAAAACTAAGAGGGATTTGAAGGTTGATGTGGAGAGATATAAGGTTCGTCTTATTGCAAATGACTTTAATCTAAAGGAAGGCGTTGATTTTAAAGAGACTTTCTCTCCCGCTCTCATTTTTGTTGTTTTTGATGTTGAGACACATTTTTATCTTATCTACATTTGATGATTTACAAATTGAAGAAGTCTATCCATGGGCTTAAGCAAGCTTTCCGTCAATGGTAGCACAAATTTCATCAGATAATTATTTCGTTTGGTTTTGAGATGAATTCAGTTGATGATTGTGTATATCACAAGTTTAGTGGGAGTAATCATAGTTCTTTGTATTATATGTCGATTACATACTTCTTGCCTGCAATGATATAAGCTTATTGCACAAAATCAAGAAATTTCTGTCATGAAATTTTGATAATAAACTTTGTGATGCCTTTCTGTGTCAAGGATACAAATACACCGAGATCGTTTTTCGGGCATGTTTGAATTATCACAAAAGAGTTATATTGATAAGGTTCTTAAAAGATTTATGATGCAGAGATGTAAACCAAGTGGTACTCCTATTACTAAGTGATACAAGATTTGTTTCAATTAATGCTCTAAGGATAAACTTAAAGAAAATGAAATACAGAAAATATCTCGTGTTTCAATAGTTAGGAGTTTATTGTATGCTCAAGTTTGCACAATCTGAATATACCATTCATTATTGGAATGTTAGACAAATATTTAAGTAACTCTAGGATGGATATTTGGAAAGCAACCAAGCAGATTATTCGATATCTATAAAGAACTAAGAATTACATGATCACATACAAGAAACTAGACAAATAGGAAATCATTCGATATTCTAAATCTGATAATGGAATATGACAGTGGAATATTGTCACTAGACTGCATATTTTGGATGAATTAAAAGGCCACTCTAGTTATTCTGTGACAATAACAGTTATGTCAAAGTTTATAAATATTAAGTTCCTAGTTATTAAGAAAAGAATTCATAGTGGTCCAGTTTTTATAGATCATATTAGGAAGAAATGTTTATTATTGTATATCCGCTAATTAAAGGACTACCGCACAGGGTCTTTCATGAACATACTACTTATATAGGTGTTGTATCTTTTGATGATATGGTAATTTCGTAGAATTTTGTATTTGGTTGTTATTTGAATTGGATACATGTTATGCTTATAGATATTATTATGCAGAAATCAAGTATTCGATTATTTTCACTCTAATTAAAGTTTTTTGTTTGATCTCATTAAAAATAAAATAGGACTAGGTGGAAATGGGTATGTCTAATTCAGTTATTTTATGCTACACATCCATACTTAATTTGTATCATTTGATTGTGTTAATATACATGACCATTGAGCATTTAATTATGATAGCTGTAACAAAGACTGCTTTGATCATATATTGACATAATTGATGGACGGGATTGTTCAGAGATGCTTTTGGTTATGATAGCAAGAATTTTGACGTCATAAGGTTATGCACATTTATAAGGTAGCATATGTTGCCCAATTGGGAGATTGTAAGAATTTAATTTGTTATGTAGGTCTACATATGTAATTAATTGTTTATAAACTTATCTTAAAGTTAAGCTCATTTATATTGATCTAATAAAGAATTTAAATATTGGACTTTGGACATCTAAGTAAAGTGTGGGTTAAATTGTATAAGACCGGATCCATTAGGAATGTAAATGATGATTGGCTGAATACATATGAAAATGTAGATAGGGTTATAGTTCTCAATGCATATATGATATTCATTTTTTGTGCCACCATCATATCAACGCATGAATACAAGAGAAAATATATTGAAGATGGAGATCTAAAATCCACAATCAAGAAGAAGAAATTCAGATAATTAAGATTATGGAGAAATGATCCATAATCAAGAACGCATAAGTAAATATCCAAAATCAAGATTCAATAATAAAGGATCAGTCATATTGAATCAATGTATATTCCACACTTTATAATTCTCTTAGTGATTTGATTGAAGGAAACCGGCAATAAAGTATTTAGGTTTTCAAATTCTTGATTTTTAAAATTTTAATAAAATCTAACATACAGTTCTATTATGTCGACATCTTCTAAGTAGTAATAATCTAAAATACAATGTAGCTTTGTATTTTCCTTATTATTCTCACTTTCTCCAATATTTATTCTACAAGTACATAGTGAAACAATTGTAAATTGCAAAACAATCTCTTGATAAAAGGAAAATAAACGATGCAGTCGATTTTATGTTGCTTCCGTCCAAATATTAAATCCCTAATTTCTTTCTTGCCTTGCCAACGGGAAATAATCTCCATCACTGGAAAAAAAATATATATGTACCAATGGTTATATACTTTTTATGGCATCCAGAATCCACAGTTCATGCATTGTTCCAATGTAAGGTGACAAAAGAGAGGTGGCAACAAATGGACAGGTTGGATTAATTGTAAAGTTACGTTCAAGCTGACGGTCTTAGCCTGTTAGGGACATGATGATGGAGTGTTCAAGTGTAACTTGGCAATCAATTCACCTGTGTTTAGTGGTTGCCTTATATGGACTATTCAGGGTAAACGAAACCGAGTGGTGTATAATTGGTGATAAACAGGTGGGACCACCAGGGACACGTAGAATTATGATGAATATAGATGCATCGGTATACTTTAGGATTGGGGTTTGTGCTTCCTAACTATTTGCGAAATGTCTTGGGAGCACAGACTGTTGGAAATGGGTTTATAATTAGGTTGATTTTTAATCAACTTTGACCAAATATTCTAATAGGTCCGATTAACCCCGTGAGTAGATGATCGGGGTATATTTGGTTTTGCCAAAGCTTTTTCGAGTAAATAAAAAATTATTGCCTAAAGTAAGGGTGTTGAAAATGAGAAATTGGAATATAGAGGAACAAAGAATAAACTTTGTCCGAAAAAAAGAAGAAAACTATGATTTGCTTATTAATCCTTACCTTGTGACTTGGGTTCGAGTCCCAAGGGTACAATATGACTTAGATCTTATTAGGTTCAATTCAAAGCTCCCACGCACATGCTCCAGTTGGTTGTGAGTAGATTATTTGAGATTAAATTATTAATTAATTTTCGAAAATTTCATTAGTCCCAAGGTTACAATATGACTTAGATCTTATTAGGTTCAATTCAAAGCTCACACGCACATGCTCCAGTTGGTTGTGAGTAGATTATTTGAGATTAAATTATTAATTAATTTTCGAAAATTTCATACAGTGCCTACGAGGGATGAATGGCTCCTAGGCTCTTAAAGAGTGGTTGGCCGTAGTCATGGCGCTTGAGTGATTATTCTAGGAAAAGTCATGTTTGTTCGGACAAGCCATAATCTACTAGTTGTGGTTTTTTAGATCTACTTTAGACTTATTATAAATAGGCCCCTATGTTCTGCAGAATTCATATCATTTATAACCAAAGAATCCATTTTTTCCCTAAATCATTGCATACTTGGAAGCTTTATGCATAAAAATCTCATTTCTTATAGAGAGTACAAAAAAATTTTTCGAGTTCATCGTTCTTGTCGCTTGAAGTGCTTCTACCGTAAAAAGAAGGTTGTTGTACCTTGAAAGATGATTGCCAACATACTATAAACACTTGAGCGGGGCAAATTCATTTTAAAGAGATAGAATTGAACTCTAGTCTCAGTCTACCATATTTATTCTACGTTCTTCATTTTCTAAATTTTTTTCATTATTTCAAGTAAGTTTTAATTTCTTGCAAAATATGATTTTCATATTCACTATACTAGCAACACGGGCCCGTAGATAGTAGGCTACTTCTCAGCTAAAGATGATAGGTAGTAGCAATTAGGAAATTACTGTTCTCTTTGTGTTTCAGTTTTGTGTTTTGTGTTTTAAATTCATTTTGAGTTTGGTGTTTTGAGTGTCCATTTTGAGATTGTTGAAAATGTGTTCTCTTTGACATTTTGAAAAATTGTTTTCAAAACACCAAAAACAAGTTTTGAAAATTTTGACTTGATTATAACTGAAAACACTCAAAACGACAAATTTTTCGTTTTGTGTTTTCTTTATAAATTTTTAACTTATTTTCAAAAATACATTTTCGAAAATGGGAAAGAGAATTGAAAACATTCAAAACGCATTTAGAAAATATTGACTTGATTATAACTGAAAACACTTAGAATGACAAATTTGTCGTTTTGTGTTTTCTTTATAAATTTTTAACTTATTTTCAAAAATACATTTTCGAAAATGGGAAAGAGAACGCGTTTTTGCTGTTTTGGAAAATCGAAAACTGAAAACAGCTTGAAAATGGTAAAGAGAACAGGCACTAATTTTTTGCAAAGATAGTCAGCTTCCCAGCGTAGGAAGTGCAATGTGATTCCTCAAAATAGGATCAAAGTTTCCTATTTGTTACTGTGTTGATTAGACATTTTATTAGGTGGTCTCATAGTATTACACTATTTATTATTTTACTAGCAGTTTATGACTATTTGCTTGAATAAATGAGTTATTTTACCTCAAAAATAATCTTGATGAAAGGAATGCTACATGTACATTCAAGTTTACCATCTGGGTGACAGAACTGTCACCCTAGTGGTAAACTTGGATGTATCATAAATGTCTTGGTGATTATCCAGAAAATACATGTCTATTTGAAAAGGACATCTTTTCATATGAAGTCTTCATCACGTGCAATGCTTTCCACGTCAAGACTATGATTAATACATGTCTTCGTGCAATGCCCTTTTGCCCACAATGTATGGAACTTTATTTCTAGTGCTTTCGACATTGCTTTGGACTGCTCAGCCACAATGGAAAACTTTCTTTCTAAAGCTATCCGACAAAAATTTAGCCTACAACTCAAGGCAATCTGGGAATCTATGGTTGTAACAGCGTTTTGGGTTATTTGGACAGCTAGAAACTATTAAATTTTTATAGGCCTTGTCACACGTTTCGATCTTCTATCTAATCCACGGTACGAACAGCTAAGGAAGAGGATAATTTGTGCAATTGCAGAATTTTAAACACCATGTTGAAATGGATGGTGCTAAAAAAATCACCTCAGTTAAATGGTGGCCTCAATTAACAGATTGTGTTGACATCAAAAATTGTATCAATGATATGGCCAACATATCCCCAAGTTGTTCGTGTTCCCATAAGCTAAATCTGCTTAAAAAGTGGGGTCGGTCTTGGGTAGAATAAGAGGAGTGTATGCAGTAAGAATATTGGATTGAGAGTCCAAACTTTCATTAACCTTAAATGGCACTAAGTGTGGGCTTTTATACTTGAGTAAAGGGGAATAAGGTCCGTTGGATGATAAGGCACGTGGCTTCATCAGATTGACTAGCCCTTCTTGTTATACGCATCAATTAATCAGTTAATTAGGGCATTAAATGCTAAGACCTTTCACACATCTACAAGCCCTAGTTTATGCAGGTGGGATTTGACCGTGTAAGTGTATATAGGCGGCGTTGGCAGTGAATTTTCTTGTCAATCACTTCTCCATAAGATTGGCTAGGGATCTCTCCATCCCTTCGCCCGAACCGGCTCCTACGCAAGGGTTTATTCAAATGGGGTCGACTGAGTTTTGGTTCATACAAAAAGGTTATCGCCCTGCTCACAACAGGGTCGTCCATGTCTCCATGTAAGGTAGGGCCCCTCAAATACGCCACGTAGGGAGAGGTTATTTATATGAGTAACAACAATCCTTGAAGTTCAGGTGTGATTATTTATATAATGCATGGACTTGGTAGTCTTAAGGAAGACGACTTGGTCAACTAAAATTAGCGATGGGGGTTGAGGGTACATGATGAAGCTCTGGAGGTAGAGGTAGACCCTATTTGATAGTTAAACGCTGTTATAGGGCTAAAAAGTATTGCGTGGGCCCACCGGAGAATTTTCCGAGCTTCTTTTGGAGATGAAGTCTGTGACAAGGCTTTAGAATGCTAAGCGAGGCCATTAGAGGTTCTACCGAGCCTCTTTGGGAGATGAAGCCTGTTGTAAGGCTTTAAAATGCTAAGCGAGGCCATTGGAGGTTCTACCGAACCTCTTTGGGAGCTGAAGCCTGATAAAAAGCTTTAAAATGCTAAGTGAGGCCATTGGAGATTCTACCGAGCCTCTTTGGGAGCTGAAGCATGTTATAAGGCTTTAAAATGCTAAGCGAGGCCATTGGAGGTTGCCAGGTGGCCTGTCATAATGATTTGTGGGGGATGCTGATTTCCAATGAGGATAGCTGTGAGGCGTGGTAGTTTTTTCTAGGCTTGGGCTATGTGCGCATTAAATGCATAATGATGATGATACATTACATCTGGCAGGGTCCACACAAACTTATAAGGCGTGTTCAGTACGACGCTATCTGATAGGAATGAAAAGTGCATACTTTTCCCCCCTTATTTTATGCGCTCGTATGATTATTTTGTGCCAAAATATATTCATTAACATCATATTTTGATTTAGGTGGCAATTTAATGGAGATGGCGTAATTTGTAAGAAATAGGTTATAAGGGACCAAAGTGAAAGGAAATGAAAGTTCAAGGACTAACGTACAAATACATAAAAGTTGTATCGAACCAAACGATGAAGATTTGATAGTACTATGAGTCAATTGGTTGAAAGAAGACGTCAAAGGGATGAAATATCGTCAAAGTATGATCACACATCAATTTCCAATCGAAAAGTTATGCACCGGTTTTCAGTCTCATATTAAGATCCATTTTTGACATAGAAAACGATTGAATTAGAATATAATATCTGAAGCAAAGTTGTATTCCTTTGAGTTAGCTTTCGAATGCATCTTGAATTGTCTCAATCAGACATTAGTAGTGGAAGATATGACCAAAATACTGAAAGCTACTCGGTGAAAATTAATTAAAATCATGCGGTCGCATGGCTTTAATTCCATGCGGCCTCAAGAGGCGTCTCAGCGAACTTCAGGGTCCATTTTCAATGTTCTATGTAACCGCATGACTTACTACCATGCGACCCCATAGTTCATTCCCAGAATGAATTTTCTGGTTTCCTAATCGCAATCAAACACTTATGGAAACAAATCTCTCTACACTTTAAAAACCCTAGAAGACGTCCAGAACGGTGGGAGAGAACACCTACTAACTATTTTTCTCTCTTTTGTTCTTAAATTTTTCATGTGTAACTAATTCTTGGTGCTTGATCGAAGGTTACCGAAGCCTTGGAAACATTATAACTGTGAGGTTCATCTAGTTTCATTGTTTAATCTATATTTTTAGTATTGAATGTTATTCTGCGCGTAATTATATGGTTACCATGCTTGATTGCTAAAAAGGCCTATTAGTTTCTCATGTATTGCAATCTATAGCTAAGTTAAATTTATGTTTGATTCCTTTAACTTGTGAAGTACTAGGATTTGATGATTTTCTGCGATAACGGTTATTGAATCTTAAGAAAAATGTTTAAATAGATTGAATACAACCCGCTGGTGCCAATGTTATCTAGTTTATCGATTTCTCTATTGTGTAAAGCTGTAATTAAATTGAATCTTGAGCGTTGGTCTGGGGTTATTTAATAATTAGGGTTAATTAGAATGCTGATTTCTAACTAACTAAAATTAAGGAGAAATATGAATTAATTCCAACGGTGAATATTGAAAATGTGGATTGATTATACTTTGTGGATCGATTACTGGTTATATATCTCCAATGGTGAAAGTTGACTTAGATCAAGGTTCGTTTTATTGATTTAATACAACTCGTTAATTTACGTTGCTATTGGTTATAAGATTGATTCCATTACAAACAAAATCCCCAATCATTGTACGGAGCATAAAATATTGAATTACACTCTTCGTGGGATCGACCATTACTTCCACTACTATATTAGTTTTAGAGGTTAAGATATTATTTTTGGGTGCCTGTGACAGTACACACCACTATCTGGGACCTTGGTTTGAATTTTGATTAAGTGCCCTTTGGAATCATTGTGCTGGTCAGATAAGAGGTGGATGGCCCAGACTAAGATGGAGAAAGATCCAATGGTGAGGGTTCACACATCACGCATATATAAGGCCGAAAACCTACTACTTTCCCCTTTTCTTCACCTTACGAAATTAAAAACTAAGTGCTGAAATTCCCTTTGGTTTCCACCGTTCCTTGTCCAGCGAGCAACTCAGTTTTCTTTACTCTTTGGTGTCCAGCACCTGTGTAAGTACTCAAATATCTCCAAGTTCTCCTTTTTGTTTATACTGAAATGGACTCCACTTTGAAGAAGTGGTTTGGGGAATCTTCCAAAGTAAACATGGCACTAATTTGTGTCGAGGAAGGCGTGGCCCCCATAATCCCTACTGAAAGGATTATGAAGGCCATGGGGGATCTTTATAGTGCATGGATGATGCAAGAAAACCCTATAGACTTTAGTGTGACGTGGGGACTTCATTGTGGCCCACACATATTAAAGAGAACGAGTTGGAGAAATTTAGGGAAAAGTTTAGGATTCTTGATAACATAGAGATGTTTGTACAGACCCCTGAGAAAAGGGCATGTTTCCCTACAGAAGGGTATATAGCAGTTAGCGAGGCCATTTTAGGTAGGGGAATGAAGCTGCCTTACACCCGTTCTTTAGGTATATCCTTTGGAATTACAACTTAGCTCCTACCCAACTAGTGTCAAACAAGTGGAGCCAATTGGCAGGGACCTTTCTTCTTTGGAATGAGGTCACTCTTGGTGAGAATATGCCACCGCATGTTTTCTAGACCCTTTTTCAATCCCGAGCTTCTAGTGAGGGGATTGATTGTAAGGGGTGGTATTGCATGAATCCCTGGGGCCCGCATTTTCCCTTTATTTGGGGGACCCCGACCTCTATTAAAAATTGGAAGTCTTCATGGTTTTGGGTGAGGGGTCACTGGAAAACAGAGGAGGGAGATATGGTCCTTGAGATCACCATGCCAAACATGTTTGTCACGCACTGATTGATGGCTACTAAAGGTAAGGGAAGTCCTTACTCGTTTTATCATGTGCTATGTTCCTGAGCTCAACTACTAACACCTCATTCTTTACTCGTAGGTCAGCATGACAAGAAAGAATATGTCAAGCCAAATATGCTCTTCCTTAGGAGCCTAGGACAGGCAAAGAATAAGAAACCTTTAGACTCTACCTATTCGACCTATAAGAACCAGCACGACGAGCTAGCTCGCCTTTCAAAAGTGAACCCTACGCCTCCTCCAGAGAAGGACGGAGAAAATGGGGAAAAATGGGAAAGAAGGAGAAACCTCTTTGGAAAAGCAACCAAAAAGGAAGTTAGTTTTGACAAAGAATGTCGAGCCTCCCCCTCTCTCCCAAATGCCAAACAACCATAGGGGAGTCCCTCCGATGACCTATTATAGCAGAACCCATATCCTCAGTGCAAATAGTGGATGAGGAGGTGGCAGAGGATGAAGTTGGCCTCGTTAAGCGAAGGAGTGGGAAGGAGGTCAAGGATGTACCCTTTGAAGGAAAAGCTCAGAATTTCTTTAGGAGGAGGTCGGACGGAATTTCCTTTATGGAGATGCTTCCTGTCGAGGTTCAGAAGGCTACGAGGATACATCACAAATATTGGACCGATAAGTATTCCTCGTACGTCGAGACTTGCGATGCAGTCCATATGGTGGAGACGGGTCTAGCCCTACAGGCTCGCTTCCAAGGATTCTTTTTAAATGTTCAAATGGAGCTGAGATGACTGCAGGGTCTCAATACGGATTACCTTGCTAAGGGGAAGGATGCCGAGGCGATACTGACTAAGGCCAAGGCCTAGGCATCTTCAGCTAATGAAGATATGAGGCCTCCAAGGTTAAGTAGGCCGAGGCGGAGTCAAGGGTGGACGCAATTACTCAGGAGAATGTTGAATTGAAAAAGGAAGTCAACTTTTGGAAGGCCGAGGTCAATGATTTGACAAAGCAAGTGAAGAACTCTGACAATCTCTAGAGGATTGCTTCGTTTGCCTTGGAGGCTGTTAATAAGGAGAATGGGAAGCTGAGGGCTCAAGTTGAAGGGTTGACGGCTGAGGTGGCCAGTCTGAAGCAGCAGTTGTGTGGGGTGGGGGAAGCTGTAGTTAACAATTATGTTGGTCATTTCCATGAGACGGCTGAGTATGATGACCTCATTATATACTGGAGGAGGGTTGTATACAATGAAGTCTTTGATAGGCTTGCTGTGATGCATCCCTAGCTGGATCTTTCTTCCCTAAAGGGCGAGTTTATATCAAATGACCATTCCACTCCTGTTGTCGAAGAAGATGATTCGATGTAAGAGGTGAGTGCTGAGGAAAAGCCTAATCAAGATGCTGCTGCATAGGCTAGGTCTTTATTATTATTATTATTATTATTATTATTATTATTAATATTATTATTATTTTGCAACATTTTTGTAATGGTTTCCTCACATTTCTCCTTGTAATGGATTGGAATTCATATGAATGAGCTTTTTTCAACTCTCAATTTGAATGGATCTTAACGGTTCATGGGCTCGCCCTATTTATATGCATAGGCTCGTCATTTTTAACCAATGAGTTAACAATCAATGGGCTCGCCACAAATTTTATTTCACCAAACGTCCATAACAAATGAGCTCGTCATTTTTAATCAGTGAATTGACAATAAATGGGCTCGCCACAAAAAAATTTGAGTATAACATATGGGCTCGCCATACAAAATCTGAACATAACGTTAGAGCTTGTCATACAACATAACTTATGAGCTTGTCGTAGTTAATAAGTTGATGGAGATATGAGCTCGCTGTATTTTAACCATTGAATGGGTGTATGAGCTTGTCATAGTTAAGAAGTTGATGGAAATATGGGCTCGCCATATTTTAACAATTGAATGAGTGTATGAACTTGTCATACTTAACATAACTTATGAGCTTGTCATAATTAATAAGTTGATAGAGATATGGGCTCGCCGTATTTTAACCATCGAATGAGTGTATGAGCTTGTCATACTTAACATAACTTATGAGCTTGTCATAGTTAATAAGTTGATGGAGATATGGACTGCCATATTTTAACCATTGAATAAGTGTATGAGCTTGTCATATAAAACAAAACTTATGAGCTTGTCATAGTTAACAAGTTGGTGGAGGTATGGNTATGAGCTTGTTATAGTTAATAAGTTGATAGAGATATGAGATTGTCATATTTTAACCATTGAAGGAGTGTATGAGCTTGTCATACTTAACGTAACTTATGAGCTCGTCATAGTTAATAAGTTGATGGAGATATGGGCTCGCCATAATTTAACCATTGAATGAGTGTATGAGTTTGTCATACTTAACATAACTTATGATAATTAATAAGTTGATGTAGATATGGGCTAGCCATATTTTAACCATTGAATGAGCGTATGAGCTTGTCATACTTAACATAACTTAGAAGCTTGTCATAGCTAAACATAAAAGGTACATGCATTAGTCGTAAGAGGTACACGAGCAATGGTCAAGATCTTTACTGATAATACATTCTCAAGTGTTCAACATTTCAGGGGTGGGGCTGCACCTTTCCATCCAAATTCTCAATCAAGAAAGTTCATGGTCTAACGTTGGTTGATATGCGGTAGGGGCCTTCCTAGTTCAGACCCTGTGTGCCAACTCCAGGTTCCTTAGATGATAGAAAAACTCTCCTAAGTACTAAATCGCCTCTTCTGAATGATTTCTTCCTTACTCTTGCACTATAGTACCTTGTCATTTTCCTTTGATAGGAAGCTAACTTTGCTTGGGAATGTCCATACTTTCTTCAAAGAAGTCGAGCTCGCACCTCCTTATCTCATCATTAGATATCTCGTTGAATTGCAAGCGGTGAGGTGAAGAAAGACCCACTCCAATCGGGCTCATGGCTTCAGCCCCATATGCTATGAAGAATGGGGTTTCTCATGTTGACATTCGACTGGTTATGCGGATAGCCTATAGCACATGAGGAAGTTCATCTACCCACGCACCTTTTGAGGCATCTAACGATTGAGTGGAGAATTCTGAACCTGCATATGATGTTCTTCCATATGAACTTAGAAGTGTTTGCTTCGGTTATTTTTGCTAACGGTTGTGCTTCAACCCACTTGATAAAGTAATCAATGGCAACAATTGCCTAGTTTGCACTCCCTTTTCCTTTAGGTATAGGTCCTATTAGGTCGACCCCCATATGGCGAATGATCATGGGCTAGTTACCACGGTCAGCTCTTCGGATGGTTGCCTCCGAATAGAAGAGAAGTGCTGACATTTGTCGCACCTTTTCATGAATTGTACAGCATTATTTTTCAAGGTTGGCCAATACCCTTGCCTTAGCAATTTGTAGGCCAATGCAGGGCCCCTGTGTGGTTGCCACAAATTCTTTCATGAATCTCTCGCAAATGTAGTCAGCCTCGTCTCCTCCAGTACACCACAGGAGTGGGGATGAGATTCATCTTTTGTAAAGTACCTCATCTTGTAGCACGTAGTGGAGGGCTCTACGTCTGACTTTGTGAGCCTCTTTTTTACTTTCTGGCAATATGCGATCCTTAAGGTAAGCTATAATAGGTTGCATCCATTGTGAGGTTCCTTCAATCCACATCACCTCATCTACCTTGGCTGTAGAAGGCTTGTCTTAAGGTAAGCTATAATAGGTTGCATCAATTGTGAGGTTCCTTCAATCCACATCACCTCATCTACCTTGGCTGTAGAAGGCTTGTCGAGGTATTCAACTTGTATGATTTTGAGCAGCTCTGAGTCTTTGCAGCTAGCAAATTTCGACAAGGCGTCTGCATACAGGTTTTCCATTCTTGGGATTAGGGTCAACTCAAACTTTTCAAATCATGGGCTCAGGTCCATGACCTTCTTCAGGTACGTTGTCATACCTTTATCTTTGACTACGAAACTACCGTTGACCTGGCTCACGACTAGTTGGGAGTCACTCTGAACTGTCAAGTTTTTTACCTGCATTTCCTTGGCTAACCCGAGGCCCGCTAGAAGTGCCTCATACTTAGCTGCATTGTTGGGGTCTTAAAACCGAACCTTATGGCACAATTACGCTTGTACCCCTTTGGGCTCTCCAACAGTACCCAGCCCCGACCTCATTTCTCTAGCGGATCCGTCAACAAACAATTTCCATGCTGAGGGGTCTAGTGGTTCCATTGTTACATTGATGATTGTTGCTCTTGTAGATTATGCTATGAAATCAGCCACTGCCTATCCCTTCATTGAGGTTCTAGGCTGGTATGAAATGTCAAATTCGCTTAGCTCCACAGCCCATTCATCATCCTTCCCGATGTGTCTGGCTTCTGTAGTCCCTGTTTTAGGGGGAAGCTCGTCAACAAGCGTATGCTTTGGGCCTGGAAGTAGGGCCTCAACTTTCTAGAGGTGGTCATAAGGGATAAGGCCGACTTTTCCATATCAATATAGAGCATTTCAGTTGAAAGGAGGGCCTTGCTTACATAATAGACATGTAATTGAACACCGTCATCTTCCCTTACCAGCACCGAACTCACAGTATCGGCACTTACTGCCAGATATAGTTGCAACATTTCTCCTTTCTCAGGCTTCGAGAGAAGGGGACCTTAGCCCAAGTGTTTTTTAGCCCTTGGAAAGCCTCTTCATACTCTTCAGTCCACTAGAATCTTCTTCTCCTTTTCAAGACTTCAAAGAAGGGAAGGCATCTATCCGTGGCCTTAAAAATGAAGTGGTTCAGTGCCGCGAAGTGCCCTGTCAAACATTGTATTTCTTTGGGTTTGCTTGGGGATTTCATGTCCAACAAGGCCTTGATTTTCTCAGGATTCGCTTCAATGCCTCACTGATTAATCATATAGCCCAAGAACTTTTCGGATGCGACGTCAAAGGCCCACTTCAATGGGCTCAACTTCATCCGGTACTTCCTCAAGATCTTAAACGCAATCCTTAAGTGATCAATGTGGTATGCAGACCGGAGGCTCTTTATAAGCATGACATCAACATATACTTCCATTATTTTGCCTATGAGGTCGAAAAACATTTTGATACCTACACATCGATAGGTTGCACCAGCGTTTTTCAAACCAAATGGCATGACCTTGTAGCAATAGAGACCCCATCAGTGATGAACAATGTGTTCTTCTCGTCGGCTGGGTGCATGGGGATTTAGTTGTATCCTAAGTATGCATCCATAGAACTCAAGAGTTCGTGGGCTGCAGTAGAATCAACTAGCTGGTCGATCCTTGGAAGTGGGAAGCTGTCCTTCGGGCTCGCTTGGTTAAGGTTAGAGAAATCTATGCAGACCATCCATTTGCCATTGGGTTTCTTTACCAAGATGGGGTTGGATATCCATTTTGGGTACACTACCTCTCTGATGAACCAGTTAGAAATGAGCCTTTACATCTCTTCTTTCAGGTCGATGTAGCTTTTTGGGTTCAGGCTCCTCCTTTTTTGCCGGTGAGTAGTGAACTTGGGTCCAAATTAAGTTGGTGGCAACTGACATTGGGGTCAATGCCCACCTTGTCTTCATGTTTCCAGGCAAATATATCTAAGTTGTTAAGCAGGAAGTCCTTTAACCTGATTTTTTTCTCCTGATTCGAGCTCCTTTCCAATTTGTAATACCTTTGCGAGGTGATGTGAGCTTATAGGGAAAATTTTGAGCTCTTCCACTGGGGTTGACTGTGAGTTTGATTCTGTGATTCTGGGGTCTAAATTCACTTCAACCACCCCTACTTCAGAGGCGTCTGTCATGTTGAAGTCTTCCCCTTGTTCAGGGGTAGGACCTTCTTCAGGTGCGTCAACCATTTCAACATGTTTATACTGCGGGGCTCAGATTTTCTTAGGGAACTGAGGTAGTATTCCCTTGATCTCATCTGATCTCCCGTACTATGGCAATCCCCTCTTTGGTAGGAAATTTCATACATAAGTGATATATAGACGTCACGGCCTCGAGTTCTTTTAAGGCGGGTCACCCTAATACGCTGTGGTAGGCGGATCGATGGTCTACCACCAGGAACTCCATAAAGTGGTGGGCCTTTAATAGGGGGTTCCCCCATTTCCACTGCCAACATGATCCTCACTCTGGGATAATGCTATCACCAGCAAAGTTATATAAGTGAGCAGTCATGGTGGAGAGTTCATGATCCACTATCATCTTGTCGAAGGTAGTTCCAAACGGGATATTAATCGAACTCCCATTATCTACCAACATGCGTTGCAGTCAATTTCTAGCTATGATGGCCCGCGCCATCAACGCATCACAATGTGGGAAATGGACTCTCACAGCGTCTGTTGGGGAAAAAGTGATTGGCGAGGTGTTCCCAAATCCATGACCAGTATTATTGATCAAGTAGCTTCCCATATGGGGTCCTTCGCCTCCCTTGCGTAGTTCTTTAGTACGTTTTTGGAATCTCCTCCTATGTGAGGACCTCATATGATGGTGTCAATCTCTTTGATGGGGTCATTGTCCACATTTGCGGGAGACTCTCTCCTGGCCTCTGCCCCCCTTATCCTATTTCTATCTACCTCGTGCTCCTGTCGAGGCGATTCGTTCTTGCAGTGACGCTTCACCTCATTTCGCCTAGGCTCTCTCTTCTGCCTAGGTTGAGGTACATTTCTTTGATTTTGGTGGGTCTTTCTACCCTCAATACGGGGGATAGTTGGATCTCCATGATATGGCCTAAATAGGTAATTTTCTGTACTGCAGCCATTGGTCCGATGATATGTGCAGTACTGCCTATCGTGGGGCTTTCTATTACTCTATCCACCCCTTCTTCTGGAAGGATTAGATGACCTTTGAGCCTCGGGCCAAATCTACTAGTATGTCAAAGAAGGTACTGCGTTTAGAGTGGCTGTGACCAATGCTTGGCCTGAGGTGAAGGCTATTGTGTGTCATGCTTGGGTCCATTGCTGATCCACCAAGTGGGACACATGGCCTCTTCACTGTCTTTGAGGTAGTTGGAGTCCCAGTGAGGTTCTGTTGTGATGATCTATCAGGTCTTCATTAACTATTTCACTTCTGATCATTTCCACCAAAGAGTCGTAAGAAGTGGGATTTCTATTTCGCATGTCTCTCCAGAATAGGGTATTCATGTTTAGGCCTCCTCTTAGGGTAGAAAGGACCTCCATATCTGTAACATGTTTGCAATAGGTCATCTCATCTGTGAAACGGGCCAAATAGCTTTTCATAGTTTCACCTGCTCATTGCCTCATCTCTTGCAGCCTCTGGATGGGGGTCTGTCCCTCTTTGCTGGATAGGTATTGGTTCAGAAAGACCTTCTTGAGGTTTGACCAACTTCTGATGCTGCCGGTTGGGATGCGGCTATACCAAATATTTGCAGCTCCTGTTAGCGTAAAATGAAAAGCTCTGCATTTTAGCACCAGTGAGGCTTCTCACAGAGATATTTGGGTCTTATAATTATCAAGGTGCTTCATTGGATCACATTTTCCCTCGTATTTGGCTATCTTTAGGGGTACGAAGTGACTTGGGACCGTGGCATTTTTCAATTCTCTGGAAAAGGGCAAGCTCTCGTCGTCATCATCCAGTTCAAATGTTCTGCATGGACCATCAGAATCATTTTCTTCTGCCTGATAACAGGGGGTTGTGACGTCCTTGCTTGATTTCTCATATTTGCCTCGTCCCTCCTCTCTCGCCTATTTCTAGGTGGTGGTGGTATCCCCTGAGATTCAAACCCTTGAAACTGTCTTTTTTCCCTATGAGTAGGGGGTGGTTAATGGGACTTATTTCTAGGACCAGAGGGTTCAAATTGATCAAAGACGATGTTGGACCTTTGAGGTTCGCGTTCCTGAGTATATTCGATGGGAGATTTTCCTTCCCGTGGCATGCTATTACCAGGTCGGCTCGTAACGTAGTTGGTAAAGGTTTCTACTTCCACCTCCCACTCCACTAGGTTGTCACCCATGCTATGCATTTGAGGGTACGCTGCTATGTCGTTTTCCTCACCTTCTTGGAGATACATTTCGCGCTAAGGCGCCTGGGATCTGGCTTGTTGGTGCATCTGCATGAGTAGCTGCTGCAGGCTACATTTTGTTGGGCCATGTTCATCATGGTTGCAGCCATTTCTCCCACTTTTCTGGCTAGGTATGCTGTAGTACCACCTCGCCTGTATCGGTGATGGGGGCGACGCATGTTCACTTTGGCACGGAGGATCTCTTCTTCAAAGTGTAACGCCCCAAATCCACTACATATATATATATATATATATATATATATATATATATTAAATTTTAGATTCGAAGTGTTACCAAAAT
>CAIGRP010120021.1:0-18597 GCA_903798385.1 Fraxinus cuspidata
GGCATTGTAGAATCCATTGGTATCAGTATTAGTGGAGACCGAGGAGAGGAGGCTATTCAGGTTTGCGCCGTAGGTACTATTACTCATGTAAGTACCATTCTCTCCACATGGATAATTATGGGATTTAACAAAACCAAAAAGGTTTGTTGGATTGAGGAAAATGAAAGCAAGAACATCCAAGAACTCATAGTTATATGCAGTGTTGTCTCTAATAAAGAGAGAATACGACAATGCATGTATACAATATGAGTTCAGTTTCAAGAGAACAAATTGAAGAAGAGTGAATTAAGAGGAACAAAAAACAAAACAAGAATTGTTATGCTTTAATATTAAGAATTTTTTGTCTTACAAGAATCAATGTCCAATACTCACTACATTCCTCTAAGAATTAGTGTATATCTAGAATACCTTGTACAAGTATGAGATACAAAATGATGAAACGCTATGTGGAAAAATCAATACACATAACGCTTATTCATTGATAACAATTTAAACACTATTTTCAAATAATCTAATATTAGGTTTATAGATCATTTGACGCATGTGTAATTATTTCTGCAACTATAAAAGTTATAAAGAGTTTAAGAAGATCAACTTCATGTCTTACATAATAATAATTATTTTCAAATTAAAGCGATCCTAGATTTTAATTTCTGTATTCTTTGCAAGATGATGGCTCGTTCATGAACACTAGTCATAAAACCTCATATTGCTCGTTTGAATTTTCTGGCCTCTGATAACATATTGAGTTTTGATGTTCCATCTTGAAACATCAAATCTTAACCAAAGCTGTAAATTAAATATTTATATGTTTGTTATATTATTTTATATTTGATGACGTGGGATTTCACCCTTAATTACAGGACAGACTTTACTAAAAGGTATTCTTGAAATGTCTAAAGCTTAGTACTTGTTTAATAAAACATTGCTAAAGTTTTATCAACTTTTCAATTGATCAAATTTCGATTTTAATCACATATTTTATTGAACCCACAACTATTTATCAATTTATCAATCATACATTTTATGAACTGTTGTCAAAATATGCTTATTTTGTTTTTGGAAAAACTCTGTCAATCAACTCGTTAATTACGTTTAGGTTTGCCTACCAGTATTTAAGGAGTTAGATTGGCTAAAAAATCTACGTCTAATTTTCCACGATTGATTGGATGATTGACTTGGATAATTCAAGATTTCATCCTACTTTTATGGTTGAAATTTGAGGGTTATGATTGAGACGGATGCATACAGACAGTGGCGGATGGAGAGGGGCTAGCCCATCCCAGCCCTGCCTTAATGCAGAAGCAAATTGGCTTGTAAAAATGGAAAATTAAACCCAAATTCATGGTGGAAATCGAAGGAATAAAAATTTAGCCCAATCCAAAAATTAATTTTAGTCCAACTAGCTTCATTCCCAATCCAAGCTCAATGTTCAATTATTCAAATTTAGTTTAAAACTATACAACAATTACATATTTATTTTTTTCATATTCATGATACACCAATAACTCGTTACCAAATTAGATATTTTATTTCACACACATATATATAACTAAGTTTAAAGAGTTCACTTATAATCAAATTAATTTATTATATAACAAATAAGTTTTATTGATTAAAGATAAATGACTTATTTGAACAGTATGAAATGTCACATGTTTGACTAAGTTTAAAAGTAATTAAATTTTCTAATGTATTTTTTCATATATTACTTATTTATACTTGTGAGTTAAAAATTTATTTATTTCGACCATGAAATGGATATTATTATCAAAATAAGTAATATGCTATATGTTTAATTTTATTAGTTAAAAAGATATTTGTTAGAACATTGTTATGAGCGTCCAAAACTTTATTCTGGCTCACATCATTATGAGTGTCATGAATTTAACATTTTAAACTAAATCTCNTATCAAAATAAGTAATATGCTATATGTTTAATTTTATTAGTTAAAAAGATATTTGTTAGAACATTGTTATGAGCGTCCAAAACTTTATTCTGGCTCACATCATTATGAGTGTCATGAATTTAACATTTTAAACTAAATCTCATGCGGGATAGAACATCTTTTATGATATAAATTCATTGGAAAAAAATAAATTTTAGCTCACCATAACACATCTTTCTGACTCTACCCCTACAGACAAGGTGCGAAACAGGGGAGGTATTTTCTCCTTACAACCACACCCGTAAATTGATTTACAGAGTTCATTTTACGCATCCTTAAATTTATTTTTGAGTTAGTTCATTCTCATTATTCTCAATTCCATGATTGCCATTAAAAAAATTTATATATAGAAAGACTAGAATTCAAATTTTACTTAGGCCTTGTTTGATTATTAGAATTTTCCATGGAAATTGGAAATTATTTTTCATTTTCCACCTTTTTGGCTATTTGATAGCCAAAATTTTCTAGGCAATTGGTATTCCAACTTCACCTCACGTGGCACCATTTTCTACATTTTCCTTGAATTTGCTTTCCCATGGTTTTGGTGGTTTTTGGTTTTTCAGTTTTTTTTCTTTGCAATGGAAACAAACTCTATCCTGAATTGTAAAAAAAAAAATTCTCTTTAATGGACAATTTTCATGTAAAACGAAGTCAAACGATCACCAAAAGATCCATAATTTCAATATTTTCCACGTGAAAAATTATACTAATCAAACATAAGTAATTGACAATTCTCCGGAAAATAATTCTAGGCAATTCAATTCCCTGGAACTCATTTTCTTTCCACCCAAATTCTACTCTTGGAATCAAACGACCCTTATTGTTCGAGTTCTCAATCAAATAATTGAATGTCAGCCTTATGTCAAAATATCAGAAAAATGTGAATCATTCTTCAAAACTGGCCAGTTTACGTCAATGTTTTCTCTGTGGGGGAAAAGCTATAATGCTACACAAAAATATAAAATTCATTTACAGTGATATGAAACAAAAAAGCAGTTTGATAGTAGAATATATCAAAAAGGTACATGTTTATATTGTTCTGGCCCTTGTTGCAAATTATAATGTAAGATAATTGACACTCTTGACATCATATGTTGAAATAAATTCAAATCGTAGGCTATTAGATTCAAGTCATAAGCATTAAAATTATAGGCATCATCACTTGCGCAAAACTATGCAAAGGAGTTAACACATTCACATGACCAAACAATTGCTAGACAATCAACTTACGAGAGAATATCTAATAATTGCAGTCATAATATAATATGTAGATATCGTGTTATTCACACGGGGAATATCACTACCACAAACCATACCAATAAAAATCAAGTAAAGAGAATAAAACTGCTTACAAGATATTACATTTGAATAAGAACATGAGTAACTAGAAAATGTCTTGTTATATTGGATATGCATATTGTTGGAAGTTACCGCGGATATAACTCACTCATCGAGGCCTCATTTGTTGATAAATGAGTAGTATTATCTGATTGATCTTTGGATGAATTATCTGGAAGAAAGCTTCTTGACATGAAAAATGCAGGTTGTGAAGGTACCGGTAGAGTTAAGGAAAAGCTAGAGAGCATGAGAACCACCGATCCCATTGTAGGTCTATCAGCTGCATTTTCTTGAACACATAACAAACCGATGTGAATACATCTCGTAATATCACGCATGGATCCTGAAGAAGTCTTCAATGCAGGATCTATTATATTTGCAACCGTTCCTTGGTGCCAATTTTTCCAAACCTGTTAGAATTGGAATGTTTAAATACAATAAATATAACCCATGGTGGCTTCAAATTGACAAAGACCAAACCTTATCATATTTGTACTTACAAAACTTATGAGGTCGTCCATACTCTCCCCATTCTGAAAATTATAAGTTTTCTGACCACTTATGATTTCCAAAATTAGGACACCAAAACTGTAGACATCTGATTTAGTAGAGAAGTGTCCATGTATTACATACTCAGGTGCCATGTATCCACTGTAATGGTCAGTTTGTAGGTATATCATTAGTCACGTGTTTAATAAAATAACCATCTAGCTATGTTTAGTTATTAACATGGCCATATATGTTTAGTTTTGTGCATCACCTCATATTTTCTTTTTGCAACAACTACTTTGTAAAAATAAACTATGTGATACTATGAGAAATGCACTTTGTAATCTGCTTACTATGTTCCAACTATTCTGCTAGTGCTGTGCTGAGTTTCGTTTGGGACAAACAATCTTGCCATGCCAAAATCTGAAATTTTGGGGTTCATCTCTCCATCTAACAGAACATTGCTGGCTTTGAGATCTCGGTGAATGATTCGGAGACGAGAATCTTCATGTAGATAAAGAAGTCCCTTAGCAACACCACCAATGATTAAATAACGCTTTTCCCAATCCAAACGTGGATTGTTTGAATCTACAATAACGATAATTACGCTCAAATAATGAAAACTATGCTATAATTAATTAGCCATACATACAAGAGCAACCAGATTGCTTAAAGAATTTTCAAATATGATTTACTTAAAAAAAATAATAAAATTTTACCAAATATGATGCGGTCCAAACTCCCATTCTGAACCCATTCGTATATAAGAAGTCTTTCATTTCCTTCAACAGAGAAACCCAAGAGCCTAACCAGATTCCTGTGTTGAAGTCTCGCTACTAGCAATACCTCATTCTTAAATTCCAAGTCACCTTGCCCTGAATCACGGGACAACCTTTTTACTGCAATTTCGTTTCCTTTTGGGAGTTTTCCCTGAAGTTAAATCACAAGTGAAAATTACATGAACTTCCCGATAGTGTTAATATGTATGACACCTAACAGTTCACTTAAATACTTAACCTTGTAAACAACACCAAATCCACCTTGCCCCAACTTGTTAGCATCAGAGAAATTGTCTGTTGCAACTCTTATCGTACCAAAGTCATATTGTAGGGATTCAACAGTACTGATCTCCTCGTCAACTTGACCAAAGTATAAAGTAACATTTCAAGAAAATTGTAATTAAAAGATACCTACGTAAAATTAGAAACATAAACTTACGGACAACTTCTTCCCGTGGTTTACGAATTTTTTTGGTTTTTAAGTAGATGCCAATGCAAAGTGAAAGTATTAGACACACAACAATTGGAACGATGACAATAATGATAGTTCGAGAAGTATTTTTCCCCTTTCCTGCAAAATCAAAAATAAATCATGTTAATACCATTTTTAATTTAATCAAAATAATATCCTCATCTTAGTTGTAAGTTAGCTTACAAACAAGAAACAGACGCGAATGTTGAAATGGTTTAAATAAATTTAATTTGGATACAAATTATCAACTGCCTCCGTCATTAAGCTTCCGTTCGACTAATTTATAAATCTACCAATTATAGGTGAGAAACATTCACTTTCCCATTTTGTTCTTTATTCCCTTTTTCAATCTTCATAATTTACATTAATAACACGAATATATGCATTAAGTTATTATTTTAAGTTATTGTATAATATATACCCTAGAATACCTTTAAAAGACTTTTCAAATATAAGATCATCTCAACCTTTAAAATTATACTCTAAGAGACTTTTTAAATTCACATTTTAGAGATTGAGTTTGGCTATCCAAATTTGAAGAGCGCCAAATCCACTCTCTATAATTAAATACATTCAAAATATTGTAATTTTCAATAGAAGAAAATAATATAATAATTTGGAGAGAAACTAGTGAAAATAAAATTAAGAAAATAATAAATATATTTTTGAAGTAGTAAAATTAAGTGTTAAATATAAAGAATCTGTTGAAGTACTTAAAAAATTTCTCAATAAATTTATACTAAATTTATAGATACTCTTCAAATTGTAGAACTTGCTCTTTAAAAATATAGAATTTTTTTGGAGATGCTCTTAGATCACTAATTTACCATTATTATTTAACATTTGAAACTTTAATGAATTGATTATGGTTTTTAGTTTTGAAACATTTTCCTATTGCACGGGTGAAAGGAATGATAAGAGTCGCAGCTCCAAAAAATTATTCCATAATTGCAATATTTAAATCTCTTATTAATCAAATACATGATTAAAAAACTTTTCATTTTTCAATAAGTGTGTGTGTGTGTGTATATATATATATATATATATATATATATATATTAAATTACAAAAATTAAAAATTTGGAATGTGAAATTTTTTCTTTAAATTGATACTCTCAGTTGAGAGATTTAGACTAAAGGAAATAATAGGAATGAAGTATGCTATTTTTATTGCACTGTATAACACTATTTTAACTTGACAACATTTGTTAACCTAAAAAAATGCATCGCTGATGTGACCAACAAATCCCAAGGCTTTTCACGGACACGCAAGCTTTATTCATGCACTCTAGGACAAACCGTAAGTCACACATGGCCTCCTCCCAAAGAGGTGGAGTTGGCCGTGCGCAATCTGACGGTCAAGTCAATTGGAGAAATAGTAATATGAGTGTGGGAGAGATTTAAACGTGAGCCTCCAATATAAAAAGGGGTTGGGTTTGAGAAGAAATGAGTAAAAGATGGGATAGCAAGATTATAGTTTTAAGAGTCTATAATTGCATTACCTTCGGATGACACTAATTGTGAGCTTTTATACTTGGGAAAGACTAATGAAGGCCGTTGGATAACAGCGCACACGACCTCATCCAAGGGACTACCTTTCTGTAGTAGACATCAATCAATCATAGCCTTAAATGCTAATATTATTTTTGTATCCATAAGGCCTAGCTTACGGCCTGGGACTTGACCAAATATGTTGGCGGCGACGACGGTGGCAGTATGTTGTCTTGTCAACTACATGATTTGTTTAAGATCCATCTTCACCGCCTCGCCCCAGGCCGGCTCTTCCCATGGTGACTGCAAATAATGGGGTCGATTTAGCTTTGTTTTGCAGGGGAGAACAGGTCATCCACACTCGAGGGTCAATCTAGCTTCACCTCATGTTAGTGTACAGGGAGTGGGACAGTCGAACCGCTTGCCACATTGCGGGGTTGAGACCACATGGGAGCTCTCGTGTAGAGAGGCGTAACAACATTCCCCTACGTTCATGTATGGTTATTTATATAATGCGTGGACTTTTGAGTTCGGAGGAGAAGAGAGGATGCGGTCGCACCAATAGCTCAAGTTTGAAGAATTAGGAGCATCATTTAAGAGGGGCTAGGTTGAACGAGGTAATGCCCTTGTTGCAAAGGGCGAGCTGCTTTGATGAAGCTGAAACCTGTAGTGAGGTGTAATCTTGCGAGGCGATGCCCTCATTGCAAAGGGCGAGCTGTTTTGATGAAGCTGAAGTACATTGGGTAGCGTGCTCCAATGATTTGAAAGAAATGTTATTTCCATAGGAAAAATAGTTGGATGTTTATGGTGGTTTCCACAGTTCACATTATGTGTGCATTTAATGAGCAATGATGAGGTCTGTTACAGTTGGTGCAGATTAATTGGGTCTAGGGCGCGTGTAGGTTACGACTTCATCTGACACTTTATTTGAATTTTAAATGGCGCCTTTTGGTTTTAACATTTTAGATGGGACTGCAATTGTACGGTTAAGATTGCAGTGAAGGTTGATCCAACAGTGGGGTCTCGACCTTCCTGCATATATAAAAGGCCAAAGCCCCACCCTCTCCCTCTTCTTTACTTTGCAAAAATTTAAACCCACTAGTGTTGAAAATTCCTTGAGATTCTCGAGCACCTCATCCTCTTTTTTTCGGCAATGATCTCTGTTTTCTTCCTTTCCAGGTGATGGAAATTTGTAAGTATCTAAAACTTTCGCATATCCTCCCATAATCACGTAAAATGGCCTCTTTTTCCAGAAAAGGTGCGGTGGAAAGGTCCCTTGGGGGTGTTGATATGGCATTGATATGTGCTGAGGCGGGTCTGCCTCCCGTGATTCCTACTAATAGGATTACGGAAATTTGTGGATGACGCAGGAGGGCCCCATTGATTATAATATTAGGTGGGGGCCTCTTTGTGGGCGAGTAACATTCAAGAAAGCGAGCTAGAAACCTTCAGAGAGAGATATATGATTCCAAACACTATAGAAATGTTCGTTCCGACCCCTGAGGACAGGGCTTGTTTCCCCAGTAAGGGATGTGTAATAGTGAGTGAGGCGATTTTGAGTGGGGGATGAAGCTACCTCTACACCCCTTCTTTAGGTACATTCTTAGGCACTATAACCTAACTCCCACCCAACTAGTGCCAAACGCATGGAGCCAACTGGCATGAGTCTTTCTTCTTTGGAAGTAGATCACTATTGGCAATGATATGCCTCCCCATGTTTTCCAAACCCTTTTTCAGCCCCGAGCCTCTAGTAGGGAGAGTGACTTTAAAGGGTGGTATTGTAGGAACCCATGGGGCCCGCATCTCCTTTCAATCTAGGAGACTCCAACTTCCATTAAGAACTGGAAGTTTTCATGGTTCTAGATTAGAGATTGCTAACAAACAGTGGAGGGAGATGCGGTCCAGGAGATAATCGTGCTGACCCAATACCATGAGTATAGTGAGTCTAGCCTTGGCTTAGATTATTTTGTTTTATGCTTCTTCACTCCTTATTTCATGCTTCTAATTGTACGCTTTATGCAGCTGCAGTTGACCGGTTCGAGCTCAAGCCTTCTGAGTGGACGATTATCAAGGCAATCTACGAGCTGCCCTCAAAGAAGAGGTACTTTAAGAACGTGCTTGGAAAGAGAAACCTCTTCGTCACACATCAACTGATGGCTACCAAAGGTAGAAACAGCCTCTAGCAATTTATTTTAGTAATTTTGCTGAGTTTTTAGTATAGTTGCTAATAGGTTCACCTTTTGTTTCCAGGTCAGTACAATAAGATGGAATATGTTGAGCCGATATGTTCATCATGAGGGGCCCAGGAGAGGCAAAAAATAAGAAACCTTTGAGCTTCACTTCTTTAACCTACAAGAATCAGCATGATGAGCTGGCCCGCCTTTCGAAGACGAACCTACCACCTCCTCTTTTGAGAAAAGGCGAAGGAGGTCGAGACTTCAATGGAGTGGCCCCAAAAGAAAAGGTTCTGACGAACAGCAACGAGTCTCCTCTTCTACCGAAGCGACAGATGACTCTTGGAGAATCATTATGTCGTCCCATCAAGGCGGAGTCCATCTCCTCCATAAAAATTGCCGATGTGGAGGAAAATGTTGAAGAGGAGGCGAGCTTAGTGAAGCGGAGGCGGGGCAAGGAAGCCAGAAGTATCCCTTCTGAAGGAAAGGCTCAAAACTTTTTGGGTAGAAGGTCTGACGAGATAGCCTCCGTGGTAATGGAGATGCTTCCTGCTGAGGTCCAGGGGGTTGCGGGGATTCAACGCAAGTACTGGACTGAAAAATACTTCTCGTATGTCGAGACCTGTGATACAGTTGACATGGTGGAGGCTAAGTTCGCCCTGCAAGCTCGCTCTCAGGGCTTCTTTTAAACACCCAAATGGAGATGAGGCAACTGTAGGGTCTCAATAACGAGTATCTCCAAAGGGCCAACAATGTAAAAGTAGCCTTAAAGAAAGCAAAGGTCGAGGCGTCTTCTGCCAATGAGTCCATTGAAGCTTCCAAGTTAAAAGCAAGCTGAAGTGGAGTCGAAGATGGAGTCACTTTCCAAAGAGAATGATGAATTGAAGAGGAAAGTCCATCTTTGCAAAGCTGAGGTGAATGCTTTGACGAAGCTTGTGGAGAACTCTGACAATTTACAAAGGAATGCTTCGTCAGTCTTAGAAGTTGCCAATAAAGAAAAGGGAGAGCTAAAGGCTCGCATTGATGAGCTAACTGTCGAGGCTGTCAACTTGAAGCAACAACTAAATGGGGCAGGGGAGGCAATAGTGAATGAATATATTGCTCACTTCCATAAAACGGCCGAGTATGACGACCTCGATTTGTATTGGAGGAAGGTCGCATACAATGAGGTCTTAGGGCGACTTGCTGAGCTACATCCCCAACTGGAACTGTCTTCTTTAAAAAAAGAATTTCTGCCAGCTGAGCCATCCACCCTAGCTAATGAAGTGGGGAATTTGATTGAGGAGGTAGACGCCCAGGAAGAGCATCAGCAGGATGATGCTATCGTTTAAGCTAAGCTTTTTATTTGTACAATTCTTGTAGCAGTTCTCCTTTTTTTGTAATGATTTTGGCTATGTATGGAAATCTCTTCTTTTACTTTCATGTCTGTTTTCAATGTGACTTGAACAAATGATATGGGCTCGTTGTGAATGAAAAACATGAAATCATACAAACTTGCTGAAGACATATATGCTCATCATAGTTAACAAAGCATGAATTTATCATACTTGAAATTTGCTAAAAATGTATAGGCTCGTAAGGTCGTTATAGTTAACAAAGCTGATAACGACGGGCTTGCCATGGTTCATCTTGAATAATAATGTATTTGTCATAATTAAATTAATAACATATGGGCTCGCCATAGTTAACTTTGAATAATGTATGAGCTCGTCGTATTTAATTGGATTAATAACATATGGGCTCGCCATAGTTAAATTTTGAATTATAATATATGAGTTTGTCATAGTTAACCCTGAATAATAATGTATGAGCTCGTCATACTTAATTGTAGATGTGCTTGCAAGAATTGGAGAATGAACATTTGCATTGATCAACAGCATTTACAAACGATGATCGTGATCTCACTGATAATACATTCGCAAGTGCTCTATATTTCAGGGATGAGGTTACACTTTTCCATCTAATTTTTCAATCAGAAAAGTCCCAGGCCTTACTTCACCAGAAATATGGTAAGGAAATCGAGCTCAAATCCTGTGGAGGCCAGTTTTATCTGTGAGTTGTCTCTTCTTTCTTCAAGGAAATCAAGCTCACACCGCATTATCTCGTCATTGGTTATTTCGTTGAAGTGCAGATGGTGAGGTGAAGGAATGCTCACTTCGATGGGGCTCATGGCCTCCACTCTATATGCTATGGGGAAAGGCGTTTCTCTAGTCACAGTTCGACTGGTGGTGCGAATTGTCCATAACACGTAGATGAGCTCATCCACCCACGCTCCCTTTGACTCCTCAAGTTGTTTTTCCAAGAGGTGCTTGATGATCTTGTTAACTGCCTCAACCTAACCATTTGTCTGGGGGTGGTGAGGGGAAAAGAAATGCTTCCTGATACCTAGTTCATCGCATAAGTCTCTGACCTTCTTATTGTCGAACTATCGCCTATTGTCTGTTATGAGCGACTGAGAAATTCTGAACCCACAAATGATGTTTTTTCAGATGAACTTGGAAGTGTTCGCTTTAGGTATCATCGCTAATGGTTCCGCCTCGACCCACTCTGTGAAGTAATCAATGGGGACAATTGCATATCTTGCAATTCATTTTCCTTTTGGCATGGGGCCTATCAGATCGACTCCACATTTAGCGAACGGACTGGGGCTGGAAACCACAATCAGCTCATTCGATGGCCGTCTTTGAATGGAGGAGAAACATTGACACTTGTCGCATCTTCTCACAAAGTGCACCGCATCTTTTTTCAAATTGGCCTGTAATACCTTGCCTTAGCACCTTCTAAGCCAGTGCTAGTTCCCCTGTGTGGCTGTACGTAGTGGGCGACTTTACGCATGAGTTTGTAGGCTTCTTCTTTATCTTTTGGCAATGTCCAATCTTTGAGGTAGGCGATAATTGGTTTCATCCACTGTGGGGTCCACTAAATCCACATCATATATTCTCCTTTGAATGTAGAGGGTTTTTGGAGGTATTCCACATGTACAATTTTAAGCAGTTTCGAATCTTTACTGCTAGCCAATTTTGACAAACCATTAATGTGCAGGTTCTGAGCTCTTGGTATCTGGGTCAGCTCAAATTTCTCAAAATAGGGGAGCGGGTCCATTACCTTTTTCAGCTATGATGTCATACCTTTATCCTTGCTGCGAAACTACCATTAACTTAGCTTAACACCAGCTGTGAGTCACTGCAAACCTCTAGGCTCATGACCTGCATTTCTTTAGACAATCTGAGGCTCGTCAACGCCTCGTACTCAATTGTATTTTTGGAGGTCTTGAAACTGAACCTCACCGCACAATTAACCTTGTGGCCCTCTAAGCTTTCCAACACCACACCAGCCCTAAGGCCGCTTCTCTAGAAGACCCGTCAACAATCAGTTTCCAGACTAGGGAGGTTTGCAGTTCCATCGCCACATTGATGTCTGTTGGCTCAATGAATTTCGCTATGAAATCTGCCACTGCCCATTTCACCAACCTTCTTTAAGCATCCAATTTCTGGAGCACCTACTTGAGGAGAAGGCTCGTCAACACGTGTATATTGTGCCTCAACTTTCTAGAAACAATCATAAGGGAAAAAGCAAGTTTTTCCATATATGTGTAATGCGATTCAGCTGGCAGATGAGCCTTACTCATGTAGTAAACAAGGAGATCCATGCCATCCTCTTCCCTTACTAGCACTGGACTTACTGCCTCTGAGCTTATGGCCAAATATAAGAGCAGCACTTCTCCCTCATTGGGCTTTAAGAGAAGGGGGCTTGCCCCAAGTGCTTCTTTAGTCCTTGGAAAGCCTATTCACATTCCTCATTCCATTGGAACCTATATCCTCCTTTTAGGACCTTAAAGAACGGGAGACATCTATATGTTGCTTTGGAGATGAAACGGTTCAGCGCTGCTAGACGACCCGTCAAACTCTGCACCTCTTTCGATTTGTAAGGGGACTTAATCTTCAGTAGGGCCTTAATTTTTTTTGAGGTTTACTTTTATGCCCCGCTGGTTGACCATGTAGCCCAAGAATTTCCCCGAAGCCACACCAAAAGTACACTTTAAGATGTGGTTTGCAGTCTTGAGGCTTTTTCCAAGCATTTCATCAACGTACACTTTCATTGTTTTGCCTATAAGGCCCATAAACATCTTGTTGACTAGCCGTTGATAGGTAACCCCAGTATTTTTCAAGTCAAAGACTTTGTAGTAGTAAAGGCCTCCATCAGTGATCAATGAGGTATTTTCCTCGACGCTGGGTGCATGGGAATTTGGTTGTACCCTGAGTACGCATCCATGAAGCTCAAAAGCTCATGCCCTACAGTGGAGTCCATCAACTGGTCAATCCTTGGAAGCGGAAAGCTGTCATTTGGACTAGCTTAATTGAGGTTGGAGAAGTCTATACAAACTCTCAAGCTTCAATTTGATTTCTTTACCAATACTGGGTTGGAAATCCACCTTAGGTACACCACATCCCTTATGAACCCATTGGTTATAAGCTTTTGCACCTCTTCTTTCCGGGCTCTGTATCAGTCCGGGTTCAAGGCTCTCATCTTTTGTCTGTGAGGGGTAAACTTGGGGTCCACATTAGATGGTAGCTAACTTTGGCTTCAATGCCTACCATATCTTCGTGCCTCCATGCAAACATGTCCAAGTTGTTAAGCAGGAAGCCTTTGAGCCTCATCTTTTCTTCCACCTCAAGTATCTTTGTTGGGTTATGCAGGTCCACCGGGAAAGATTCAAGTTCCTCTACTTGAGTCGCTTGTGAGTTTGATTCGGTGACCCTAGGGTCTAAATCCACTCCAATGACCCCTTCTTCAGGGGCATTTATCATGTTGGTATCTCTCCCTTGTTCAGGGGTAGGGCATTCCTTAGGTGTGTCAACCATTTCAGTGTCCAATAAGACCATGTTTATGTTGTGGGGCTCAGACTTTGGCAAGGAGCTGATGTAGTATTCTCTCGAACCCACCTGATCCCCTCGTACCGTAGCAATTCCTCTTTCAGTGAGAAACTTCATGCACAAATGGTGTATGGATGTAGCAGTCCCAAGATCTTTCAGGGCGATCTGCCCTAACACCCCTTGAAAGGCGGACCGCTGATCTCAATGAAACATTCCATGAGGTGATGGGCAACAAATGGGGGCGCTCACATTTTTACTGCTAATGTGATTGTCTCTAAGAACAATACTGTCGCCTGTAAAATCGTAAAGGAGGGTTGTCATGGGGTAAGCTCGTGACCTATCATCATTTTGTCATAGGTGGTTCCGAATAGGATATTGATAGAGCTCCCATTGTCCACCAGCATGCGTTTAAGCTCGTTTCTGGCTACGACGGCTCTTACCACCAAGCGTCGCAATGGGGATAATGAATCCCAATGGCATCTTCTTGCGAGAAGGTTATTGATGGGGCGTTCCCATACCCACGGGGGCAAGTATAAAATAGTTTGTTATAGGAAGGCCCTTGGCTTCTCTCGCATAATTTCTTTGAGCATTTCTCAACTCTCTCTCCCACATGTGGGTTACCATTAATAGTGTCAATCTCCTTGATGGGAGCATTATCGGCATCAGTGAGGGGTTCTCTTCTCTGCCTTTGTCCGGCCCTAGGCCTATTTCCTTCATCTTCACGTCCCCATCGAAGTGATTCATCTCTGTGATGTCGCATCACTTCATCACATCCAGGTTCTCGTTTGTGCCTAGGTCCGTTGTACTTGGTGCGTGTTTCTCCTGTCGATATGGGGGCTTGTTAGCTCCTTATAATATGGTTTGGATAAGCAATTCTCAGTGTTGTGGCTGTTAGTTCGATGGTACGTATTCCTTTCCCTGGATTGGTTTGATTGTCTTTGGGCCTCAGGTTCGACCTCCTTGTATACGAATGAGGACACTGCGTTTAATGTGGTAGTGGCTAGTGCTTAGCCTGAGGTGAGGACGATGGTATGTTCTACTTGGGTCCATTGCTGGTTTAACAAGTGTGACATATGACCTCACCGCTGCCTCTGAGGTGGTGGTAGTCCCAACGAAGTTCGGTTGCGGTGGTTAATCAGCTTCTCGTTGACAATTTCGCTCATCATCATTTCCACCAAGGCATCGTAGGAGGTGAGTTTCTTGTTGCGCACGTCTCGCCAGAAGAGAGTATTCATGTTAAGACCTCATCTTAAAGTCGAAAAGGCCTCTCTATCCGTGAATGCTCGCAATATGTCTTTTCATCTGTGAATCGAGCCATGTAAATTTGCAAAGTTTCACCTGCCTCCTGCCTCATGTCCTCCAGCCTTTGGGTTGGGGCTTTCTCTTCTTTACTCGACAAATACTGGTCCAGGAAGGCATTTTTGTGATCTAGCCAACTTCTTATACTTCCAACTATACCAAATTTCAGCAGCCCCAGTCAATGTGAGATGGAAAGCTCTGTACTTTAGCACTGGTGAGGCTCCTCTGAGAGACATATGGGTTTTGTAATTATTGAGGTGCTTCGTCGGGTCGCCCGTTCCTTCGTATTTGGGTATTTTTTGCGTTACGAAGTGATTTGGAACAGGGGCGCTTCTCAACTCCTGGGAAAAGGGAGACTTTAGTCATCATCGTCCAACTCAAAAAATCTGCATGGCCCGTCTGAATCATTACCCTCAACTTGGTAACGAGGGGTCGAGAAGTTCCCGTTTGATTTCTTAAGTTCATAGCGTCTCTTCTCTCCCGCCTCTTTCTAGGAGGGGAGAGGTAGAACTCCCTGCGATTCGCATCATTGATCACATTCCAGTCCTCTTTGAATGGGGGGTGGCTACGAGACCTACTTCTAGGCCTTGATGGTCCGATTCTGTCAAAGACATTGGTGGACCTCCGGGGTCTATGCTTTTGAGCAAATTCTGGGTGGAAGTTATCCTCATGTGGCACGTCATCATCAGGTCAGTTAGCGGCATAGATTGTGGAACTATCCACTTCCATTTCCATTGGGTTGATCTCCCTTCTGTGCATTTGGGGGTAGGCCTCCGTGTCGTTTTCCTCACCTTCTTGGGGGAACGTCCCTTGCTGGGACATTTGATACCTTGCTTGCTGGTGCATTTGCATAAGTAGCTGTTGCATGGTAGCATTCTATTGGCCTATGTTCCTCATGTTTGCAACCATCTCCCCCACTTCCCTGGCTAAGCATGCGGTGGTACCGCCTCACCTATGTTGGTGATGGGGGCGATGCATGTTCACATTCGTTTGGAGGACTTCTTCTTCAGAAGCCTCCAGTCATCTATCTCTGCCTTGCGAGTCGTGTACTTGACGTTCGTTCGGAGAACTTCTTCTTCAGAAGCCTCCAGTCGTCTATCTCTGACTTGCGAGTCGTAATGGCTGGAGCTCATAACGTGTACTCGATGTTAAAGTGCTCTCTTTCTGCAACGGTTCTTTCTTTAAGAACCACGCCTTTCTTCGAGGTTCTGCTTACTTTGGAGGGCTTTTACCACAAAGACACTCGTGGTTATAGTGTCAAATTTCCCCCGATGGTGCCAATCTATTAGCCTAAAAAAATGTACCGCTGAAGTGGCCAACAAATCCAAAGGCCTCCCACGTCCACGCAAGCTTTATTCTTGCATACTAGGACAAACTGTTAGTCACCCATGGCCTTTTCTCAAAAGGGTGGAGTTGGTCGCGCTCACTCCAACAATCAAATCAGTTGGAGAAATTGTAATATGAGTATAGGAGAGCTTTAAACATGAGCCTCCAATATAAAAAGGGGGTCGGTTTTGGGGAGAAATGAGTAAAAGATGGGATAACAAGATTATAGCTTTAAGAGTCTAAACTTGCAATACCTTCGAATGACACTAGTGTGAGTTTTTATACTTGGGAAAGACTAATGAAGGTCTTTGGATGACAGTGCACGTAGTCTCATCCAAACGACTGACCTTTCTTGTCGTAGACATCAATCAATCATAGCCTTAAATGCTAATTTTATTTTCGTATCCATAAGGCCTAGCTTACGTCCTGGAACTTGATCAAATAAGTTGGCGGCGACGGTGGTGGCAGTGAGTTGTCTTGTCAACTACATGATTTGTTTAAAATCCCTCTTCACCGCCTTGCCCCGAGCCAGCTCTTCCCATGGGGGCCAGCTCTTCCCATGGGGTCAATTCAGCTTTGTTTCGCAGGGGGAGAACGGGTCATCCACACTCGAGGATCAATCCAGCTTCGCCTCATGTTAGTGTATAAGGAGTGGGACGGCCGAACCGCTTGCCACGTTGAGAGGTTGAGGCCACGTGGGAGCCCTCATGTAGAGAGACGTAACAACATTAAAATTATCTACAATTATGACTATGATGTCATAATTGCAAGTATCATTGAAGAAGGAAGTAAGATTGTATTATATATAAAGGTTATTGAATATTTAAAAAAAAAAAGAAAAAGAAAAAACATTAACAAAACTAAACAATGAAAGATCTTAAATTTGAAAATATATATATATAATAATTATAAATTCTTTTATGGTATCATACAACATGAGATCGCGTTCAGAAAACTAGACATTTATAAATGATCAAACTTCATTTATGTAACACGATAATCTAATGAAGTTTTAAATAGTTTCTATCAGTGAATTTTGTTTTGCAACTATAATGAAAGGTGGTGGATCAAGGTGCTCAATTTTAATGGTTGGGGCCAACTTATTATTAGGATAATAACGTTGGAAGAAATGGTACGATTATCGTCAGAAAATATCTATGGTAAAGAAATGATTCTGTAGACAAAGGCCTTACCCGACGGCTGCGGTGGCGGTGGCCTTGGCGGCGTTGGTGGCTGGAATACCGCTTCAACCATCGTAGCGTTGTAGAATGGATCAGTTTCGAAACGAAGATAGCAACTAGGCATGAGGATTCTAACTCCTCTTGCATCCTCACAGCATTCTCGAATCTGTTGGGCAGATTTTGTTAAGCAATCACCACATTCCACTGAAGTTATATCAGGTGTGCACTGTTCAAATGCATAAATTGTCGGATATTTCGAGTCATTCACATCCCGAGTGGCACCAGCAAACTTCTTTGGAGAGCTATTATTAGCGGCATGGTCACGAAGACTGTCCAACAGTACATTCAACTCCTGGTAAAAAACGTCCGTGTTTGTGACATTTTCCCCACTATGAGCCGACTTGTTTGGGAAAGTTGCAAGAGTTCCAACGATAGCCTCGTTGGAGTATCGCACCATACAAAATTCGTGCCATAAAATTGCCTTCCTTTGTCCAGGACACATCTCTAAGATCCTGGCTGTAGCATCATCGACATATTTACTACATTGAGAAGGCTGAAGATCAGCTCTACAAAGCGCGATGATGTTGACTCTATCAGAATCTTCTCCCATAGAGGCGTTGTAGAATCCATTAGCGTCGATCTTAGACAAAACGGAGGAGAGGAGAGTATCAAGGTTTCTTTTGTACGTGCTATTTCTTGTGTAACTGCCATTGTTTATACAATCAAAATGAATAAAAATTGGAGTTGGGAACTGGGATTTGACAAGATCAACAAGGTTTATTAGGCAGATTAAGAAAATAAAATTAGGAAGCCTTTTCCAAGAACTCATTGCTGTATATCGTGTTTGTAATATACATATGGAGAGAATACTTAGTGCTACATTTCAGTATGTGTGTATATATATATAGCATTCTAATAATTTAAAATCTATTTGATATGGAAAATTGACGCATTAACCATCATATCATTTCAAAAATATTTTTTTCTCGACCCACAAATTTATTTATGATAAAGTTTTATTTTATATTGAGAGTTTTATATTTTGATGTTTACAGCTTAAATGTAATTTATTAGTTTTTTTCGACATGTAAAATTAACATGAACCTAATTTAATTATACTTCCTATACGTGTAACTTTTTAAAAGTATTTTTTTTCTCAATCGAACTGGTTAAGTTCTACTTCAAATTTTATTGATTTTCAGTATTAGAATTGAGAACTCGACTA
>CAIGRP010120039.1:0-34233 GCA_903798385.1 Fraxinus cuspidata
CACATTTTTTCGATTTTATTGATCGACCAGAAATTGATTTTGTGATTAACCCCGATGTAGGAATGGAAGTCAACATAGTTGAAATTGAATCAGATAAAATAGAAAAGTCATATTATATCGAAAATGGCAAGGTAGTAGTTTGGAGACTAAATGAAAAGTGGATCAAAACCAAACGAAGGAAAATGGGAAAGGCATCCAAAACCTTCTTTAGGTACCCGTGATTCAATTGCCAAAATCGAGCTAAAGACTATAAAAAAAAAAGCGCTTATTGGGAGGCAACCCAATTTTCTAACCTCTTTATTTATTTTGCTTTCTGTACCGCATTGCACATAGATTTATTTTGATTATTAGTTTGCATCAGACTTATGCACGTTTCAATTTATAGGGTATCACCATCCTATCACGTTTCCCTTAAGGCCATTGAATTTATTATTGGTTATGTCGATTGTTTGTGATAAGTAACATATATTTTAGATTATTTGATCTTTAATGTTTGATTTAACCACTTTGTGCAAGAACATGATGTCGTGGAACACTCAAACCAACATAGACAAGAGAAAGCATGATAAAGAAGATTGTCTGGCCGTCACACAAAATGTCTGGCACCTTGAACAGAAGAATTTGGGGAGTACCTTCTTCCTTTTATTCTCCATTCCCTCATATTCTTATTTATGTTTTATGACATTGAGGACAATGTTAGTTTTAAGTTTGGGGGTGAGAAAAACTTTAAGTTTTTACTTTTTGTATATTTTGAGTGTTTATATGTTTGTTTTTCGTTATTACTTTAATATATAACAATAATAATAATTCAAAAAAAGTTGAAAAATTTCAAAATAAATAAATAAAAATATTTTCTTATTTTAGATTATGTGCTTGTGTGGTTTAGATAGTCTGGCCGACAATGATGATTAAATTTGAGATTTAATATTGATTTATGAACTGTGGATAGAAAACATGCTAGACGAATTAAGATTTAACCTTGCAAAACTTGATATTATACGTGCACTGGAATTAAGTTAGACAATGTGATAATAAGAGTTGATTCATATAATTGATAGATTGATATAGTTGGACATAAATGTTTTACCCAAATCATACTAAATTACTTATCCTTAGACCAAATTTAGCACAATTTGGAGTGATTTTGCTATTGTAGGAAGATACGGATGTGGACAGGGATTCCATATATGAAAACTTTTGTGTGGATTGTCTTAGATTAACGGGATAAAATTAGGCGAAAGTGTTAAGTTAAATGTCGGTTTGATTAGATAAGGGTTTAATGATGGACATTGCACTAATCATGGTAGAAGAATATATAAAAGACATCTCTTCATAGCCTTTATGACTCGAGTTATTAAGCCTACTAGGGTATTTAGGTTATAATTTTATTTGAGGACAAACAAATGTTTAAGTTTGCATACATGGCAGGAGAAAGAAGAGATATATACACCATACACATACAAAGGCGACAATTGGCGACTACTTTATATATATATATATATATAAACAGGAAGAGGAAGAGGACGGACACGAACGGAAAAGGGCAGCTTCAATTAATTCCAGATTTGTTCACGTTTTGTCAAATTTCGGTGATAACGTTCCACTTTTGCATGTTTAATTTCAATATTATGCTATGCTAGATTTTTCATTGTTAAAATATAGATGAACCCTTGTTTTGAAATTTTTAGTATTAATTAATTATTTTGACATTAAACTATTTGAATGTTTGTATGCTTATTATGATTTAGATTGCTTTTCAATTAATTTGTCATTAGTTGAATTGTTTGTGGATTATATTATTATCAAGAGAAGTAATATGATCGTTAGCACATAGTAATAAGTATTGTGAGGTTCGATAGAGGATAAAGATATACTTTTATACTTCGCATGGTTTTTTTTAAATGTTCTAACTCATTTAATACTTTCTTATATGTTGATATCTTTTACGGAGATATAGAAATGTCACATATATGTTTAGATATAATTACTATCGAGAGAAGCTTTTAAATAAATTTGGAACTTCGATAAACTTGCATGATAACAACGAGTCATTTTAATTGTTGTGCTAAAAATGGATTAACAAGGGGGAATTTTATATCTTAGTAATTCATCAAAAAAAATTGATAAACTTTTAATTTGATTTATAGTACGTGATAAATTAGACGTAGATTTATTACAAATTATTATTGCTATTCGATTAAGGGTATTATTAACTTTAACTCGATAAAACACGTAGTCCTCGTGGGTTCAACACTCTACACAGTACTATATTACTTGATCACGATTCCGTTCACTTGTAGATTTTCAAACGGTCAAGTTTTTAGCACCATTGCCGCGGACTACTGTTTTTTTATACGTTTAGTTAATTTTAGCTTTAATCTGAATTTTACCTTTTTAGTTTAGTTTATTAAAAAAAATTATAGTGTTTCCCGCTTACTTTTTCAAGAATGTGTATGCGAAATTCAAGAACCGATGATTTTGCTCAATTTGACCTGGAGATCGAACGATCATTCAACATTTGAAAAACACACACAAAAAACAGAAAGAGAAAGATATGAGAGAGGAAAATCCAAATCAAATTGTCATAGGGGCTAATCTGGAAGCAGCACAACCAAATGTGGTCGTAGCTAATGAAAATGCAAGGATAATGGGGAAGTACACGATTCCACAGGTTGTGGAAAGCCAATCTAGTATAGTATATCTAGCGTTTGGTCAGACAAACTTCCACCTACGGACTGATGTGATCAACATGTTCCAAAACGCACTACAATTTTTTAGGAGAGCTTCGGAGAATCTCAACGCTCATGTATCAAGATTTCTTGACATGTGTGCAACTATCGAGTATCAATGGGTATCCAGTGAAGTAATCAGATTGAGACTTTTCCTATACACGTTGAGAGACTCAGCCAGAGAGTGGTTAGACACTTGTCCATCTCAGAGCATTACTACATGGAACCAATTGAGCCAAAAATTTCTTAACAAATATTTTTCACCTAAAAGGATTGCAAAGATAAGGGACGAGATTACCACATTCCAACAACTGACTCGGAATGCTATTCGGAAGGTGTGCATAGACTACATGAAGTTAAATAATGCAACTCAAAAAGATCACTTCCCCTTACCCTTCATTGATCATATGTTGGAACGACTTGCGAGGCATTCATATTACTGCTTCTTAGATGGGTACTCAAGTTATAATCAGATTGTAGTGGCTCCAGAGCAGAGAATCAGGAGAAGACTACATTTATGTGCCTTTATGGAACCTTTGCATGTAGAAGAATGCCATTTGGGTTATGTAATGTTCATGCCACATTTCAGCGATGCATGATGACAGATATGGTGGAGAAAATCATTGAGGTCTTCATGGATGAATTTTCGGTATTTGGTTCATCATTTGAGAGTTGCCTCTCAAATTTGGGAATGGTCTTGCGGCGATGTGAGGAAACAAATTTGGTGTTAAACTGAGAGAAGTGCTACTTCATGGTGCAAGAGGGAATAGTATTGGGGCACAGGATTTCAGCAAATGGTATCGAGGTGGATAAAGCAAAGATTTAGCTGATTGGAAAGCTACATCCACCAACTTCAGTTAAGGGAGTATGTAGTTTTTTCGGCCATGCAGGGGGTTCTACATGAGGTTTATCAAAGATTTCTCCAAAATCACCAAACTACCGTGCAGCCCACTTGAAAAGGATACACCATTTAATTTTTTCGATGAGCGTTTGACATCCTTCAACACTCTTAAAGAAAAGTTAATTTCAGCACCGGTTATAGCTGCACCAGACTGGAACTGCCATTTGAGTTGATGTGCGATGCCAGCGACTATGCAGTAGGGGCAATACTTGATCAAAGAAAGGATAAATTCTCCATGTCATCTATTACGCGAGCAAGACTTTGAGAGGTGCACATCTGAATTATGCAACCATAGAAAAGGAGCTACTAGCCATTATGTTTACTTTTGGTAAATTCAGATCATATCTCATGGTACAGAAGGTAATTGTCTATACAGACCATGCAGTTCTGAAATATTTAATAGCTAAGAGGATGCAAAGCTTAGGTTGATTCGGTGGATACTTATTCAAGAGTTTGACTTGGAGATTCGAGATAAGAAAGACAGTGAAAATGTGGTAGCAGACCATCTTTCAAGGCTTGAACAGGCAAAACATGGGAATGAGGACAGTATAAAGGATTATTTCCTAGATGAGCGTCTCTTTGCTATTGATTGTAGGCCATGGTTTGCAGACATAGTGAATTACTTGGCGTTTAATGTGTTTTCACCTGAGTTAACACATCACCAAAGGAAGAAGTTCTTTTCGGAGTTGAAATACTATTTTTGGGATGATCCCATATTATACAGGAAGGGTGTTGATTAGATAATTTGAAGATGTGTACCAAATGAGGAGATCCCTCAGATTCTAGAGCTTTATCACTCTTCAGCTTATGCAGGGTGTTTTGGATCTTCGAAGACAGCAGCGAAAGTTCTACAATCAGGATTTTATTGGCCCTCAATGTTTAAGAATGCTCATGAATTTGTAAAACACTGTGATCAATGCCAACGTACATGGACTATCTCCAAAAGGCATGAGATGCATTTGAATTCAATTATCGAAATGGAACTCTTCGATGTTTGGAGAATAGATTTTATGGGATCATTCCCATCATCTTACAATAATCAGTACGTTTTGGTGGCAGTTGACTATGTATCGAAATGGGTAGAAGCAGTAGCAACACCAACTAATGATCCTCGAGTGGTTGTCAATTTTTTTGAAGAAAAACATATTCTCACGCTTTGGCACCCCTAGAACCATTATTAGTGATGAGGGTAAACACTTCTACAATAAGCTCCTGTAGTCAGTATTAACAAAATATGGGGTAAAACATCGGGTTTCTACACCTTATCATCCCTAAACAAGTGGCCAAGTGGAAGTGTCAAATAAAGAGCTGAAGAGAATACTGGAGATGATCGTGAATGGCTCAAGAACTGATTGGTCAATAAAGCTTGATGATGCACCTTGGGCATACCGGACTGCTTACAAAATACCAATTGGCATGTTACCATATCGCCTTGTGTTTGGGAAAGCTTGTCACCTTCCAGTAGAGTTGGAGTATTGAGCGTATTGGGTAGTAAAACAGCTGAACATAGACACGCCAGCAGTTAAAGAAAAGAGGATACTACAGTTGAATGAATTAGATGACTTCTGAATGGATGCTTTTGAGAATGCAAAATAAGGAAATGACAAAGAGACTGCATAATAAAAACATCTAGAGGTGTGAGTTTACTCCAGGTCAAAAAGTACTATTGTTCGATTCTAGGTTGAAACTTTTCCCTGGGAAACTGCACTCTAGATGGTCTGGATCATTCACAGTTGTTCAAGTCTTTCCACATGGAGTAGTTGAGGTGACTCATGAGACAAAATGCGACTTCAAGGTATATGAGCAACGTTTGAAAGCATATTGGGGTGGCGGTTTTAATAAAGAGAAGTCATTCACCCAACTCTACAACTCAAAATGATCAAGCTGCCAAGTCTAGCCAAAGACTATAAATTAAGCGCTTATTGGAAAGTAACTCAATTTCTTAATCATTTTACTTATTTCATTTTTTGTATTGCATTACACGTAGTTTTATTCTTGATCAATATGTTGCATTAGTTATAGGCATGTTTCAATTTATAGGGCATCACCATCCTATCATGTTTTCTCTTAGACCATTGCATTTATTGTTGGTTGTTTCGAGTATTTGGGTTAAGTAACACATGTTCTAGGTTATTTGAATTTTATGGTTTGATTTGACCGCTATGTATAGGAACATGACGTCGTGGAATACTCAAACCAACACAAATCAAGGGGAAAGAATGATAAAGAAGATTGTCTAACCGTCACACATAATACCTCATACATTCAACAGAAAAATTCGAGAGGTACCTTATTCCTTTTTTTCCCCGTCACCTTATATTCTTATTTATGTTTTATGACATTGAGGCCAACGTCGATTTAAGTTTGAGAGGAAAAAACTTTGTGTGTTTTTAAGTGTTTGTGTGTTTGTTTTTTGTTATTATTTTAGTATATAATAGAAAAATAGAAAAAAAAAATTCAAATATATATATTATTTTTGGTTTTAAATTGTGTACTTGTGTGGGTTAGATAGTCTGGCCGATAATGGTGATTAAATTTTAGATTTGGTGTTGATTTATGAACTGCGAATATGATACATGCTAAACTGATTTAGACTTAACCTTGTAAAAGTTGATATTATACGTGCACTAGAATTAAGTTGGATATTGTGACGCTATGAGTTGATTCATATAAATGATAAGTTGATGTAGTTTGACATAGATGTTTTACCCAAATCATATTATCCTTAGACCAAATTTAGCACAGTTTGGGGGTGATTTTGCCGTTGTAGGAAAATACGGATGTGGACAGGAATTTCATGTGTGAAAACTTTTGTGTGGATTTTTTTAGATTAACGGGATAAAATTTGGTGAAAATCTTAAGTTGAATGTCAATTTTGCTTGAATAGGTGTTTGATAAGGGGCATTGCACTGATCAATGACGTTCACTTGTGGGCTTTCAAACTGTCACTCAGTATCAGTAGTCATATTATTCTTTCCTAATAGTGTTCAAGGATATAGAATTTTTTTAGGTTGAGATATGGTGAGTTCATATGTTTGAAGTCCAACAAGTTCCTCTACCTATCTTTGCTCTCTTCAATAGCCGTGATCATAGGTTTAAACCTCTAAGGTAAAAAATTTAAAACTTCATAAAAAATTTTAGTTTCAGGAATTTTCTCACCTAGCTTGAAGCTGGAGTTAACTATGTCATTTAAATTCGCATAGAAATCATTGGATGATTCATCATCCTTAATTTTAATTTCTTCAAAACTAGTAGTTAACATCTGCAGTTTAGAGTTCTTAATAATTTTGGTTCCCTCATATGTGGCCTTTAAGATATCTCAAATCTCTTTGACAGGATAAAAAAAATTTCGAGCCCAAGCCAATAAAATTCACTATAAACAAATTGACTTACAATATAGTCCACACTCGACTAACTCCTAGTACTCTCTAACCTACTTCCTATAATCACAAAGGCCCTCATGGACTGCATTTTCCTACAATAGCTCCTGACCTTCTAGAATTGTTTATCCCATGTGGATCACCAGAACTCCTCGTTCTTGTCTTATCGAAACTTAGATTTCCTTCCTCGATCTTCAGAATATGGACAAATTATATGGAAGTGGGTGGTTTAGTGTTTAGAGAATTTGGATTGATGTTTTCCCAAGTGTGGTTGATTGATCTCAATGTTAGAAATTGATCTAAGATCTCCAAAATGTGTTTTCTAGAAAGAATATAATGATCAACCACAAGTATGGACGAAATATAAGTTGGGTATATAGAGTAGAAGGTGTTTGGGGTTGTTCAGGGCTTAAAAATTGTTTAAATCGCAAAACAGATTTTCCTTAGATATCACCGTCGCTCGCGCGCTATGCTCGTGCCAAGCGAGCGTGAGCTAGCGCCAGGTGGGTGGTGATGATTTTGTTGATTTTTCCACGTGACATTCAAGCCCTAAAGGGGCGATCAACTTCATTATTCTAGCTACGTTTTCTCTTTGCTCTATACTCGAACTCAAAGCCTCCGAATTGACTTATACAACCTCCTAAAGAATAATATATGAATGTTATATTATGGAAATATATATATATATTAGAGTTTAAGATGGAGAAGAAGTCCAAAAATCTGGAAAAATGGGAAAATCGCAAAAACATTACTTAACTGGGTGCCTCGACGCTCGGATCCTTTTTCCCCAACAAGGGGCCTAGCGCCGCGGCGTCCCCTGCCGGCGCAGGGGCTGCTTTCCCATTTTCTCTTCTTGGTGTTGTGGCGCCCGTTTCTCTGGTTTGATATTTCAAAACATGCCTTTAGCCATCCAAGAGTTCTCATTCAAGTCAAACTTCTAATTATCATTGAAATTTGATTTTCACAACTTAGAACTCTACAAACCCAAATACCTTAGACTTCCTCCAATCAATCAAATACCAAATCACATGAAATTTGGATCACACAACAACAAATCTCCACCTTGAGCCAAACTCCATCACAAGGAATTAAAATACATCTTCAAGCAAACATCATTTCTCCTCTTCCAAACAAGCCCCAATGGACTAAATCAATGACAAACACCAAGTTCAAACAATGCTCAAACTTAGCAATATGAAGTGATTTTATCATCATATCAGCTGGATCATCCTTGGTATCAACCTTGCTCGCTACAATATCATCATGAGCAATTACATCACACAAAAAATGATACCTCACATCAATGTGCTTAGTCCTCCCGTGAACCATTTGATCCTTAGTCAAGGAAATTGCACACTGACTATCACAGACTGTAGATATCTGCAAGTCTTCACTGATTTCACCAATCAATCCTCTAAGCCAGATAGCCTCCTTAGATGTCTCTGTAATGGCCATATAATACAGCTTGTGTTGTAGACAAAGCCACTATATTTTGCGAAATACCTTTCCAGCTGATAGCACAGCCTCCAAGAGTAAACACATACCCTGCAAGCGATCTCCTCTTATCTAGATCCCCTGCATAATCTGAATCCACAAAACTGATAACTCCATCTGAATTTCTACCAAAATGTAAACAAGCATTTGAAGAGCTCCTCAACTATCTAAAGTTCCATTGCACTGCTTCCAATGTTCCTTGCCAGGACTAGCCATATATCTGCTAACTGTACTAACTGTATGTGCCAAATCAGGTCCTGTACAAACCATAGTGTACATGAGCAAACCAACTATACTGGAGTAAGGAACCCAAGACATATAATAAACGTCTTCATCTGACCGTGGACACAAGTTAGATGATAGTTTGAAATGGGCAGCCTATGGAGTACTAACGGCCTCAACTTTCACCATATTGAATATTTAAGCACATTTTCAATGTATCACTTCTGACTCAAATACAATCTGCCAGTCTTTCTATCCCTCAATATCTCCATTCCAAGAATCTTCTTCACTGCACCCAAATCCTTCATGTCAAACTCCTTGCTGAGTTATAATTTTATTTTTCTAACCTCTACTTTTCCTTGACTGCTATGAGCATATCATCAACATATAATAACAAATATGTAGTTGATCCACCACTTTCCTTTTTGAAGTACACACAATTATCATAATTACATCTATCAAATCCATGAATAGTCAAGAATGAATCAAACCTCTTATATCACTATCTCGGTGACTGCTTTAATCCATACAAGGATTTCTTCAACAAGCACACATAGTCTTCCTTATCTAAAGCTATGAACCCCTCTGGTTGTTGAATGTAAATGCTTTCCTTAAGTTCTCCATGTAAGAATGCTGTCTTGACATTCATTTGCTCAAGCTCCAAATCATTCTTAGCCACCACTCCAAGTAAAACCCGAATAGAACCATGCTTCACAACTGGTGAGAACACATCTGTAAAATCAACACCTGGAATTTGACTGTAGCCCTTTGCCACCAATCTAACCTTGTATCTAGCATCTCAATCCCTGATATGCCTTCCTTTCTTTTGAACACCCATTTACAACGAACTGTCTTTTTACCTTTAGGTAATTTCATCAAATCTCAAGTGTTATTTTTGCTCAATGACTCCAGCTCCTCATATATAGCAAACATCTATTTGCTAGAATCACTACAACTGACCGCCTCTGAATATGTAGCAGGATCCTCAGTAGAATCAATGTCTTCAGCCACACTCAATGCATAAGCTACCAAATCTAATTTCCCATACTTTTGTGGAGGTCTAATTTGTCTGCGAGGTTTATCCTTAGCTATAGAATACCGTGGTGTTGGTGGTGTAGTCAAAGTAGGCAAGATATTACTGTCTGTCAACCCTGAACTGGACTTACCTAGAGTAGACTGTTCTGAAACATCTGATTGTTTCTCTGAATCAATTTTCAACTCTACCTGAGTTGGATGATTATGTTCCTCAGTTTTATCAGAATCCCCAAGAGGTGAACGCGAACCATAGCAAGTTTATCAAATTCTACGTTCCTACTAATAACTACCTTTTTGGTCTCAGGACACCATAACTTATACCCCTTCACACCTAATTTATACCCAAGAAAAATGCACTTTCTAGACATAGGCTCCTATTTCCCATTATCCACATGAGCATAAGATGAACACCAAAACAATTTCAAATTAGAATAGCAAGAAGGTTTACCAGACCATACTTCTTCTGGTATCTTTTTATCAATGGAAACTGAGGATGAGCGATTAATCACAAAACAAGCTGTAGTAGTAGCTTCAGCCCGAAAAGGTTTAGGCAACCCAGAATTCAAAAGCATACAACGAACATTTTCCATCAAGGTTCTGTTAATCCGTTCTGCCATATCATTCTGTTGAGGAGTTTCAGGCACCATCAAATGTCTCAAGATGCCTTCAGCCCTGCAGAAGCTATTGAATTCATCTAAACAAAACTCCAACCCATTATCAGTGCGTAGACATTTCACTTGCTTTCTGGTCTGCTTCTCTACTAATGTTTTCCACTCCTTAAAGGTCCCAAACACATCACTCCTCTGCTTCAAGAAGAATACCCAAACTTTTCTGAAGAAGTCATCAATCACTATCAACAAATAATAATAGCCACATTTAGATGGTACGCTAGCTGGTCCCCAAAGATCTGAATTGATATATTCAAGTGTTCCCTTCGTGTTGAGTCTTCCTTTAGTAAATATGAATTTTTTCTATTTCCCAAAGACACAATACTCACAAAACTCTATTTTGCTGGTGTTCTGCCCATCAAGAAGTCCCCTTCTACTCAGCTCCGCCATCTTATTCTCACTCATATGTCTGAGCCTCATATGCCAAAATTTTATAGCTTCATCATCTGTCAAAGAAGAAGTAGAAACTACTGCATCCCCAATCACTGTGAAACTGTGCGAAATGTACAACCGTGTAGAGTTTTTATACCCCTTCATGAAAACAAAAGCACCATGGCTCACCTTCAAAACTCCACCTTCACCGATGTATCTATAGCCCTTTGAACTCCAGCAATTTTGCAAAGCGCGTTGTTTTTCATAATCACAGCACCTCTTGAAAATCCTTCTATGTAGAAAACTTGTCTCTGTTAGGTTACATATGAAAAGTACAAACCGAGTCAAGAACCCATTCATCACAAGGTTTAAAATCCCCGCAAGAAATCACAAAAAGCTCTTCACCACTTTGCTCATCTTCCACAACATCAGCTTCTACTGTATTAACATGTTGCTTCTCTTTCTCTGTAGCACCAGCAGCTTTATTTCTATTTTTCAAGGCGTAGCAATCAACTCTAATATGCCCCTTCTTCTTACAGTAGTGACATGTCTTCTTAGCATGTCTAGACTTCGATCCGTCCCTTATATTTCTGCCAAGATTCCAATCTTGGTTCCTTCCACGCACAACCAAGTCTTCAGCATGATTTCTAGATCCTTCAGCAAGATGCCTCACCTTCTCCTTAGATAGTAAAGCATCCAAGACCTCTTCCACGGTGATAGTATCTCGACTATAGAGAATAGTATCCCTAAAGTCACATATGATGGTGGCATCGAACACAACAACATCAAAGCCAAGTCCTCCTCATCATACTTAACCTCCAATGTCTCCAAATCAGCTACGATTTCTTTGAACATAGTTAAGTGATCATCCAATGACGCACTTTCAAACATCTGATGAAAATACAAGCACTGTTTCAAGTGTAGCTTGCTGGTCAAGCTCTTTGTCATGCAAAGTTACTCCAACTTCAACCACAACGCAGTGACACTATTGTCTTTAAGAACATCCTCAAGAATTTGATTCGAGAGATGTACATGAATTTGAGGTTGGGCTTTTCGATCTCTACGCTGCTTTTCATCATGCGTCCAAGCAGTAGGCATCCTATCAAAGCCAAACAATACTTCCTCCAAATCCATCTGTGCTAACACCGCTCGCATCACCACTTGTCATAATGTGAATCTAGTGTTTCTATCCAACAACAGAATGTCATACTTCATTGTCGCATGCGGAACAATCAACATCGCGATCTAATATCACTTGTTATGAAATAGATCATAAGATAATGACAATAATGAAATAAAGAAGAAGAAAACAAGAACACATGAATTTAGGTGGACACCTAATTTGAGAAAAAATCACGGGCAAAGGAGAATAATCCACTATAATCAATAGTTTTGTGTTTACAATATCAAGATTTCAATAATTTCAATTGAAATCTAAACTCTCAATCTTACAATATGTTGTTGAAGATGTAAAGAATAATATATGAATGTTATATTATGGAGATACAATGTGGCTATATATATAAAACCTCTTATTGGAGTCCAAAATGGAGAAGAAGTCCAAAAATCCGGGAAAATGGAAAAATCGTGAAAACATTACGTAACTGGGCGCTGCGGCGCCCGGATCCTTTTAACCAACAGGGGGCCCGGCGCCGGGGCTGCTGCCCCGTTTTCTCTTTTGGCGTTGTAGCGCCACTCTTTAGCGCTGTGGCGCCCGTCTCTCGGGTTTGATATTCCAAAAATATGCTTTTAGCCATCTAAGAGTCTTCCTTCAAGTCAAACTTCTAAGTATCATTGAAATTTGATCTTTACAATTTAGAACTCTACAAACTCAAATACCTTAAATTTCCTCCAATCAACCAAATACCAAATCACAGGAATTTGGATCACACCATAATAATAACCACTTTAGTGAAACATTGATGTTGTGAAAAACAATTTGGAATTTGAAACTAACATCTACATGTATAAAAGTCATCAGATGATCTTTCTATACGAATAATATTTAGCTTCAAAGTCTATATCTAAACTTTAAAAAAATGAAATAATATTCAACAAGATAATTAAATAATTAATCAAACTCGGTTAGGACACCGTATCACTAAGAAAATGTTGAAGTCTTGATTGCTTGCAGAATTTCTTGACCTAATCCTGTAACCTGGACCATGGACAACATTGATAATGATGTGCTTGATGTTTTTCTTGGCAACCTTAATTTCCTTGAACTTTCCATTACATATAAAACCGAAGACTTGACTTCAAGATTTTTAAATTCCCGCTCCCCTATCCCTATATAAATATGTAAGCCATCATCATGCATACATCCACTCGTTCATTTGATAAAAGAACCCAAAACACTTGAGTGTAAATTGCTTAGAGTTCTTCAACATGTCAATGGACACAACTCTTGATATTGACCTCAATACCAATCCCAAGCATAACCAGAGCGAAATTCCGGTACGTGGGTCCGCAAATCTGCTTAAATATTAACGAAGAAAAAGAAACTACAACATCTGATAATTTTACTTCTCTGTGTACATCATTGATTTCTTGTATAGCAAATATTTACTGATTTTTTTTTTTTTTTTTGTGTTTTTCTAGCAGACTGTGGAGTTTGAAAAGGAATTTGTTTGTGAAAGCAAGTCATCAATGAAGGACGAGGTGAGTACAAGCAAAGTTCAATATTGCTTCGTCCGGCCGTTTGTTATTCCCTATTTATTTCTTCAAATATAAATCTTCTCTTCAGTTGAGCGCTTCTTCATTTCTTCATCTTTCTCCGTCTAGTTCAAAGAAACGCGCCAAATTAACTAGGACTTAAAACTATTTAGGCAAATAAAATTAGATTCAGTTTGAGTTTATAAAACCCTTAGGATGACAATAGTTTCCACACACTTTCTAAACGTTATGAAATATTTACTCTTACGCTTTCCGCGATACTCACTTTTTTTTTTATTTTGAACTATTAAAATTTGGGGTTCTATCTTAAAAGATAACCTTATTAAGAAGAGTAATTAAAACCTTATATGTTAGTTTATATATTGGTAATTAGTGGATGTGAGATTTATTCCTCAATATGCTCCCACAAAATGGTAGCTCATTTGAATAAACTAATATTTAAATTCGTGTGCTTATTTTTTTTGTCTTAATTAGATCAAACTGCTTGTTGGATCCTAATGAGTTGTGATATCATATTAAAACTTAGGATTTCATATTAAAATATCTGACTTTATTAAGAAGAGTAACGCAAATCCTTATAATTGATCTATATTTTGGTAATTAATCGATGTAGTATTTATTCCTTGACACTAACCATATACCTGTTATTTATATGCAGCGTGTTCAATTTTTGATCCAGCAGTTAAATCGGATAAAATCTGAGAATAAGAAGCTAACAGATTTACTCAATATTATCTACGGAAATTACAATGATTTGATGCAAAAGTACTCGGGAGATGAACTCATGAAGTCAAGAAAGAGAAAGGCCCATTGTACAGAAAATTGTGACAATTCTTCTGAAAAAAATGGAATCGGTACTTGTAGCTGCTGTGATGGTGGGTCAAATGGGACACCCAAAGAAATTGTTTCAAATGTCTCAAAGGTTTATGTACGCATCGATCGATCTGATATGAGCCTAGTGAGTTAATTATTGAGCTCGAAAATATACTGTTTAATGAAAATCTATTGAACCATTTCGTCTGCAAGTTAATTATTGAGAACGAGATAAGGTTCTCATTTGATAAAATTTTGCAAAAATTTCATTAACTTTATAACTGGTCAAACTTCAATTTTCACCATATATTTCATGGGATCCTTAACTTTTATAAACTTATCAATCACATATTTTATGAACTCTATTAAAATCTTTTAATTTTTTTTTATCAAATCTACTCAAGCCCTAGGTGATTTAATGAAAATATTGCCGAACAAATCATAGAGATGTAACGAGGGTTTGACTACAGGTAGTAAAGGATGGATATCAATGGAGAAAATATGGACAAAAGGTGACTAGAGACAATCCATCTCCTAGAGCCTACTATAAGTGCTCTTTTGCCCCAACTTGCCCAGTCAAGAAGAAGGTGAGTTCATTTCATGGATTTTGAATTCTATCGTGCACCTAATCGCAAGCACTAATAGATCAGACGAGACACTAAAATAGATAAAATTTTAGATCATTTTCTTATTTAATACACTATTTGCTGTTAATTTCATTTACCAAACATACCATGTGCTAATTGCTCCCTCGCATTGTGAGTGAGTTGTGGATGTAGTTTAACACATACACGACATGTATTCAAAATTGGGACAAACTTAATTATTGAAGTTATGCCAACACTCCCCACCGTCACACAACTGCCAGATCACCAACCACAGTCACCACCACAAAAACTGCCACCACACGGTGCCACCACCACCATCATCACTAACCATAGACACCACCACCACCACCACAAATTTCCAATTTTCAACCCTAAGTTCACCCATAAAATCAGCGAGCTGTGGTTGAAATTGAGCTTGACCCATGGTTGGGTTAAGTGCGCCAGAGGGAGAGGAATGTGACCCATGTGGTCCGCGACCATGGATTGAACGAACGTCACCGGAAGCATAAATTTTTTTTGACTGCACGAAATGGGATCGCGACCCTCATTTCGATTAAGTGCTGTTGGGACTAAATTGAGGGTTGTTTCCGAGTCGCCCGGAGGTGGGCAGTCGACCGATGGTGGTCTGCGATGAAGATGGTGGCCGGAGGATGGGTTTCCAGCATGTTACAGACAGGAAGGAAAGTAGAGAGAGAAATAAGCGAGAAAATCCAGGAGAGAAAGTAAATTTATTTTGGGATTTTTTATTTTTCAAATAAAAAATGGCAAAAGAACATGTTTTCAACAATCTAAAAATGGACACTTAAAACACAAAATCCAAAATGAATTCAAAACTAAAAACACTAAACTGAAACACGAAGAGAACAACCCTTTATTTTTTGAAATTGCGTCTACCATATGAATACCAACTTGTTTGAGGAAATAATTGATTTATACTCGCAGGTGCAAAGAAGTGTTCATGATCCATCTCTTTTAGTAGCCACTTACGAAGGCGAACACAACCACAAGAATACTTCTGAAGACGAAATTTCAATAAAATTATCAAAGGGTGTATTTGACATGTCATCCTCCAGCTCTATCTCTGAATCAATGGTTGAACAAATGGCTTCAACTTTAACAAGAAATCCCAGTTTCACAGCAGCACTAGCAGCAGCTATTACAGGGAGAATTTTAGATCATGAAATTGGAGACAATTGAGTCAAGAAAATTTCAAGGATTTTATATTTATTGGCATCTGGTTTCATCTGGGATTGTAACGTGTAGCCACATATTGTTGAATCAACCATGTTAGTTATACAAAAAGGTTGACAATTTTGTTGACAAAAAACACCAAGTGGCGGCCCCCTATCCCGCAGGTGCCCCCTAATAGGGGGCCGCCACTTGGCATTTTTTTGTCAACAAAGTTGTACATAATTATGTACAACTAGAATTATTGTTGTTAAATTTGCAATTTTGGAAGTAATGAAGTTGTAGATATTGTTTGGGAAACAGAGTGTTGTCTGGTTTTATTATGCTTGTTGTAGACAAATATAAATAAATAAATTTGCGATAATCATGGCCGTTCTATGAGTTTGAGCGTTCACTATAAATACTAAAAGAATAAGTCTCTTTTATTTATTTAAAAAACATTGAAAAAGTAAGAAATACCATAGTTTTTGTTATAAAATTAAAGGAATAAAGAGAAATAGAGAGAATAAATAGAGAGAAAAATAGAGACTCAAAACTCAAGTGCGTTTTATTGAGAACCAATACCACATATTTATATGGTTCAAAATAAGAATTACAATTAAAATAAAATGGATCTTCTAAACTAGTAAGGCTTATCTATGTATCATGATAATACTAAATAATCATCAATAATTATTTCATTATTTTACAACACTCTCATTTTTATGATTATTTGTACAATAACTATCTTATTAAAACATTGTTCGACAAAAACCCGATGGAAAAAAATTCTAACACGTGAAAAAATAGTACAAATAATTGGGAGTAATAAAATGTTGTCTCCTTTAAACCTTGTCAAGAAAGTCAGTGGGACAAAACTTAATCAAAGGAAAAAGAATACAACTATTCCCTCGATTTCAATTCTTATATGATCCATGTCTTGCATGTCAATGTCTTCAATATTGATATCTTGTATGTTAATATTTTCAGATAACACGTCTTCATACGAAATATTTATCAACTTCTGATAGTTGTAGTAACATGATGATTTAGAAAGCAGCTCTTGTTAATCTCTTCGTAAGTCTCATACATATAAGAGTGTACTTTTTTAGGGTAAATGCCTTGTAGGTTAAGGACATCATTATACAAAGAATATACATCATTAAAACTTAATTAGGAAAAATCACAATGAAAAAAAAGTAATACATTATTCTTTTGAATACGCCACAAAAGTTGCCTCATTAAAAACCTTGCTAGGAAAATCTAATTGGACAAAATCTTGGTCAACGAAAAAATAGTACAACGCATATTCTCTCCCTCATAATAATAGCACTTGAATTATATGCTTCAAGCATAAAATCCTTTAAGAATAATATTAAAACCATATAAGATCAGTTGATTATAGTCAAATTTATTATATCCATATCAAATTTCACGCATTATCAGACTAATAAAATAGAGACTTGTGTTTACATTCACCACATGATAATTTATCTATTTACGCAAGTTTTCACAAAATTCATTATGTTAAGAGTCGTACATTTCATATTACAACTTTACTTTTTCTATATTTATTTCGTATAAGTACATCATGTACAAAATGTTGTCGACAACCTTTTTCTTTTCGATTTTATTATTTTCTATAATGACATAACTTATTGATATATCTCAATTTTCAATATATCAGGTACTTGAACCTCTTATGAAATTTTATAATTTTTTATGTTTAAATACTCATCAAGAGTATATGTCTTCTTAATGTAACCAAAATTTCTAATTGCTTCATTTTCGTTTGGATATTTTTATATTAGAATCAAATATATAAGCGTGTCATAGATATATTAAATATAATGTTATGTTTTTAGTTGTATTGAAATTTTTTTAGACAAAATGATTATGGTAAAATTGTTACAAAAGAGCTGTAAAAGTCAATGAGTTTTTTGGAGGGTTATATAGATGAATTAGGAGTTTTTGAGTTCAAGTATAGAATAAGAAGAAAGAGTCGCGGGATTTACAGTAGCATGTTGCCTAGCTGATGCTCGAGCGTCCAAAGCAGAATCATTGTCTCATGGCTCTCGCTCGAACGACGTACATCTCGCTCACTTGTCGCTAGCCTGGCGCTTCAGCGACAGTGTTTTCCAAGAAACTCAATTTTGCGTTTTTCAAGAGTTTTATCTATCATATACTATCTAAACACCTCCTATATATTATAAATATCCAATGGTTATTACGTTTTTTGTGGTGGTTGATCATTATTTTACATCCTCATATAACTATTCCAAGATCTAGAACATATCAAAATATTGATATTAACATTTTGATTCTTAAGATCAATCAACCACGAGTTTGGGGAAAAATATCAAATTCATATAATCCAAAACACTCACTTCCTAAATATCATCAGGAAGGTACATTCCCAATAGCTTTCAGATGTTGCTAAAGATTGAGGCAAGTTGGACCAGAAGCAAATGAAGAGCACAAGAACAAAGCGTTATTGTGTTCCACGTGAGATAGATAATTTCAGAAGATCGAGAGCAAGTGTGAGTGAAGCGCGTTCCAGCTGAGATTGTAGAAATTAGATCAGTGAGTCTAGTGAGTTTTCTGGGTTGGATCATACTGTAAGCTTTTATTGTCTATAGTGAAAACTACTAGCTTGGTCCCTGAAGTTTTTACTAGTTAAGGGTTTTCTCAGTCATCAAATCTTGTGATATTTACTGGTTTAATTATTTATTGCAGCAATTCAACATATGATAACTTGACTTGATCGACTAAATATCTAGAACAATTAAAAAGTAACTTGTTTCTTTTAATTTGTAAATTTAATTCAGCGTTATTCACCTATTAAGTGATTTTAGGGTTGAACTAGTAACTTTCATATAATATTAACTAATTGCCTTCCAAGATGTTAATTCGAGTTTAAGCATTTAAAACTGATGTATGAGATATTGTTGATCTCTTTGATTAGTAAGTGGATCTAAGTGAATTATTATTCGAACTTCCGATTCGAATTATCTTTTGTGAAGATTTAGTAATGATACATTTGTACATTATTTCCAATTTCTTAATTTTCCCATAATGTTAAGAGAATTGTCTAATGAAATTGACAATCAACAAATCGAATTATAAAATATAACTCATTTGTAATAATGTTCAAACTACGCATTTATTTTCAATATTCTTTAATTTTCATTTCAGTGTATTGTGGTAGATCAATTTTATATACACTGTACTATTAAAACAATTTGATGGAAAAATTAGTCCGTGAGAACAAGCCAATTCTAACATGGAGAATTATGATGTGGCATGATACGTAATAACATTCTCTAAACAGAAATATGAAGTATTTTGTTCTCAATTACATCATTTAGAGGCTTTTGCAAGCAATCATGTTAAATTATTTATCGACATCTCAACTAAAACTTATTATAATATTGAGATTTAGGATCACTAGTATTAAGAAGACGTATAGTCTTAATTGTATAATCTAAAAATTATGCTCACAATTTAAAATTTTAGCTATAATTTCTCAAATTTCAGGTTATGAACATCATGATATCATCTAGGATATGTATAAAAAAAAATTTTGTCAGCAAAATTTTTTGGGAGATGTCAAAATCTTGGATTAGAAAAAGAGGAACCAAAACAAACTAGAGAATAAAGAATTCATTGGACTGAAGAGTCTAGCTCTTCATTGAATGTTTGAATTCTCAATTTCACATAATTATTGATCCAATAATAGTCTAATTAGACAAGTCAACCAATAAAATATAAGAGTTATTGAACTTCTGGTTCAAAACAATATTTTACAAATTGGTCATTAAAGTCTAGTATAATGTACCAATTAAGAAACACTATTACAAACTTTCGGTACAACATTCTATACATTTTATAACATTTAAATATAACATTCTTATTAGTAATACTATAAAATAAGAATTTATTTTATCTAAACACAATATAGCCTCTATTTGGTCTAGATTAAAATCCAATTAAAATTTTCAAGTTAAAGTCAACAATTAATTTAAATTACACATTTCATGGGATCTACAACTTTTCAACTAAACATTTCAACAACTTTTATTAAAATTTACTAAAAATCTGATTTTAATATTTACCAAATAGGGCATAAGAGCATTCTTTAGAAATTCCCAATAAATTAAGTGGCCAAAAATACTCCCCTTCATATATTATCCAAATATTACTCCGTCTTTTGAAACATGATTTCTTTATTTCATTGACTCACGCCTCTCTTCCCTGCCTCATCAGTGCATATTCATCCCAGGTAGAGAAGATGTGGCTGTGTAGGTAAATATGGACAGCTAGGGAACTAATTGTAAGTGTTATACCCTAGATCCAATCAATTTTGGACATAAACACTTATAATGTATATAATTGATGCATATTTATGGTAAGATATATTATTTAATTGAATTTATGTTCTAATAAATTAAATCATAGAATCCGTAGATTCAAATTTTGGTAATTTGTTAATCACAAGGAGTTGTGATTGTGAGACAACAAATTACAATGACTGAATCTTAAATTGTTCATGGTCATATTTAATAACGAGATACGGATATCGTTATTATAGATAGACCATCACATGTGACATTTCTTAATTGTGAAGTAAGTAGCTAATCTCACGAGTTAAAGTGTGGCGATACTTAAATGAACACGTGGATATTTTGTTATAGAACAAAATATTGGAGACCCGTTGGGGAGATTCCACATGGATAACTATCTGAGTGTCAGGGGTTAATCTCTAACACTCGATAGTGAAATGATCCTTTGACTTGAGGTCTTCATAGTGCATTATATGAGGACAGTCATATTTTCGTGATGTAAGATGTTGCTCTACCAAGGGAAAATAATACGGCATCGTTCAAGTATGTCAAAAATCATACGAAGGTTGTGAATAATAATAGATGATTCGTCACTCTTAGATAATAAGAGATTATGATCTACATTTCATTCAATTAAGTTGATAAAGAAATCATTCGTCAATGTGTACTCATAAGTCGAAAATGGAGTTTTCGACTTACATTAACTTAATAGTGGGATGAAAGATTATAACTCGTAATTGATCAGATTATATTGACGAATGAATTATAATTTCACGTAAATGAAATAGTTTGATTTTGTCATACCACATGACATTTTTCGTCACATCTATTGCCTTGACAAATTGTTAGATGTCAATCTTGGACAACAAATGTGAATTGATGATAAATTATAATGGGTATTTTAATTTATCGATTTTAATTAGATTAAAATAATAATTCACGTCGTTACGTATCGTGATTGGAACCTGATGAGTCACACACAACAGGAGAACCAGAAGAATGAGATTCACCAATTAATTTACTAATAAGTGTTGGACAATTAATTAATTTGGTTACTTGTTAATAGACTAAAATTAATTAATTGGATTAATTAATTTATGGACCGAATTTAATTAATTTGATTAATAAATATTGGATCGAGTTAAGTTTAATAGACGAGTCAAGCCCACTTGGACTTATATTAATAAGTCATTAGGGTTTAAGGAAAAAAAAGATAATAGAACATAATTCATATTCTTGCTAGCACAATAAAATAGAAACTATAATTCTCTCATTCTTGTTCCATGTGTGAATTTTCATTGGAGGCTGGACAATTGGACAACTATAGATTGCAGATCGTAATTGTTCGTGTTCCAAGATCAGTAAAGGAGTTTGCACAATTTATCAAAAGTATTATTCTGAACAGTTTCTATCTAAACACAAAACAAATCCGTAGTGGGAATTGAAAAATTGATTCATTTTTGCGTGTATGTTAAGTAAATTCCCAACACTAATGACGTCTAGGATGTTCTACTTTGATGATCATTTGGCCCTTAAATTTATTTGAGATTTGTTTGCACTTCTTAATTTTTTTTCTTAATTTATTTGGGATTCGTTTTCACTTTTTAAAAAAATGGACTATGATTTCAATTAGTTTTTTTATTTTTTTATTTAAATAGGAGGGTATAATCATCATTTCACAATTTTTAATTCATAGAATGGATGAAAATGACATTTTTCGTCATGAAATGTGGAAATAAGAGTGAAAATGTCAAAAAATGAAAGGTATGGACGTTTTCCATAATAATAATGCAAAGTAAAGACATTATATGCTAACTATCCTAAAATGCCAAAAAATAAAGGGTATAGATGTTTTTCACAATAATAGTGAAATGTAGGGACATTTTATGCTAATTAGCCTTTTAATAATTTATTTGGAACTTGTTTGCACTTTTTAAAAAAAATTAGAACTATGGTTGCAATTTTTTATTTTTTATTTTATTTAAACAGAAATGTATATTCATTAATTTCATAACTTTTAATTGAGAAAATTTATGAAAATAACATTTTACACAATAAAATGTTAAAATGATGGTGAAAATGTCAAAAAATAAAAGGTAATGATGTTTTCCACTATAATAGTGAAAGGTAAGAACGTTATGTGCTAATTACCTATTAAAAATTATAATTTATGATCTTACTCATAAATCGATAAATACTCTTCTGTAATATTGAAATTGTAATATTACGCTATTCTAGAGTGATTAATATTTTTTAAACATATTAATAATGTTTTGTCACTTTAGGAACACCCACAAACTATTATTTAAGCATTAACTCTTCCAGTGTATGCTTTCTAGCAGAATATAATTATTTGCATAGTTGTGCTTTTTCAAGAGCAATAATACGATCAATTTAAAATCTATAAACAAACATAAAAAATATTTAATCACGTTATGATAGAACAATATTTCTATACAAAGATAATAATCTATATCGTCAATTCCATCACATAATCACAAGATATTGTTTATTTTAATTTAATATGCAATTAAAATTACTATAAAGCACTACTTTTAACAATTGACGTGAATAATTAGATGTAAAGAAATTCAATGGAATATACACCTCAACACACAAATTAATTTTTCTACACAAATGCAACTAAATTTTAATAAAGGAAAGAAATTATTATGTTACAAGATATACATGCAAATTTTGTCATAATATTCAAGTTGACGACATACATAAAAGATTTTCAAAATTGAGTACAAGACATGGAATATTCTAATAGAGTGCCGAAATCAAAATTTGGGTGCAGAGATGTGTAATATTTAAAAAAAAATCACAATGTGAAATTTGGTAAAAATTTGGTGCAGAAAATTTCGATCGCTAATTTTTTTAAAGAAAAAATATTAATTAGATAAAATTGTTTGAGCTCATAATGTGTTATAAAATTAAAGGAATAAAAGAGAAATATAGAGAATAAATAGAGGGAAAAGTAGAGACTCAAAACTCAAATGTGTTTTATCGAGAATCAATACCACATAATTACAGGGTTTAAAATAAGAGTTACAATTGGAATGAAATAGATTTTCTATATTAGAAGACTTATCTTTGTATCGTGATAATGCTAAATAATCATCAATAATTATCCCCATTATTTTAGGACAATTTTCTAATGTTCTACCTTTGGTAGTATTTTCCAATTACATGCTACTTTAGCTTTTGGATGGGTATTGTGGCTTGAAAAGTAGCCTCCCTTTTCTCCTAATTTACAGCACTTTTATCTTTGAAAAATAAATAATAACTCTTTTTAATAAGTTCTTCAATTAACCAAAAGCTATGCACTTGTTTGGACGCAATATCTTAAGTATTTTTAGGCAAAAAATGATCGTTGTAGGTCCAATGCTTCAATCAATATCATGTGACACAACTGCATAGACGTCAACACAAGGGTATAAGTGGAAGTTCAACATTAATATCTTAATAAATTAGGGATTGCATTGTATTGATGTGCCATGCGAGATGACCCATAAATACATTTTTCGTATGAAAATGGTGCCCAGACGAGAGCTATAAATACATATATAACCTAGTGCCTTCCATATTACAGGATATGCGGTCGTACCTCTAGCCTCAAGGCCAATGGACGATAACGAAGAATACATCCAAACATGCGCTAATATTAAGAATACCCAAAAATTTAGGATTCAATTGTTGATTATTTTTTTACAATATATCGAATGCTTGATCTTATCAACAAATCACTAATTTCACTGAAGCCAAGTTGAATAGGTAGAATTATAAAATCTCCATGTCCTATAATTATATTTGGAAAACAATTAAATAATATTGAACCATATTTCTTAGATCTTTTTGACCAACACGAATTCTCATAAAACTAATCTAAATAAATAAAAATCTTAATAAAGTAAATAACTGAAATTAATAAACTAAACTAAGTTCCCTATAATACAGAAGTGCTGGAGACAACCTAAATAATAGAATTTGCTCCAGAACTTCAACCAATGAGTTTTGTTCAAAGGTTCATTTTTGCATGAAAAATGGTATATTCATCCAATTCCAACATGATTAAGTAGTCAGCATATTCGATTGTATCGAAATTCATCTATTAGAATTAGTGTTTTAAAAATAATAATACTTGGCTCAAGTTTGAGGAAAAAGACCTGCATATGGGGAATGCGTGGAAAATGGTAGTCAACCGTATTTCGACCACCTAATGCGGGTCTTTGCGCCAAAAAAAACACGCCTTTTTCTTTATCCAATTTTGAATTTAAAATTTTTAAAGTTAAATAAATCAATGAAATAAAATAACTATCAACGTCTAAAAATAATGGTTTTATTAAAATAGTAGTCCTATTAAATAATTTCTAATTGTCTTAAAATAATGAAAATAAAAATAAGAAAACACTTCATTGTGACTACTTGACAGGAAAGACTCGAAGCGTAACCTCCTTTCAAAACCTTGTTTGTAATTCAATACTAAGAAAGTTAAACGTTGATAATGTTTAAGGAGGAAAAAATGAGCATTATAATTATAATTTGCATTTAAAAATTAGAATTAATGTACAAAATTAAGAAGCCACTACAACAGAGTTTGCAATTTATGATATGCAATGCATGCTCTAAAAGATGATTTACGGCATATAAAACATGTCGTATAAAGACATATCGTAAATATTCATATCTTTGCATGGAGAAGTAGAAGAAACAAAACGTGGGGGAGAAAACAAGGAGAGAAAAGGAAAGAAAAGAAAAAGAAAAAGAAAATTAAGAAAGAAAGAAAGAAAGAAAAGGAAAGGAAAGGAAAGGAAAGGAAAGTAAAAGATCTAAAACCCTTACACAAAGGAAAGGAAAGGAAACTAAAAGATCTAAAACCCTTGCGCTCCAATATTTTTCCAATCCTGTTTCAAAAATAAATTTAAATTTCATTCCAATTTTTCTTGTTTTCTTTTTTGGTTGTTTCAATGTTTATTAATTATCTAATGTTTGTGAGAGATGTATACCTCTTTCGCATATTTCTCAATATTTTTCCTCAACCTCATTATTTAGCATCGGACACATGATCTATTTTTGACCATGTTAAGCTGAGACACTTGGTCAAACAAATATTTCGAAGTACTTAGCCAAACATATTACATATACATAAGTTCATTAAAGTTCGCCCGAATATATCTTACTATAATACTTGAGATTTTTAATAGTTCAAGTCTAATCCCGATCAACTGCTTCATTAACTCCCATCCAAACATGTATGACTTTAATTTGAATTTTCTTTTCAAGCTATAATTTCCTCCAACTGGTAGTGAAATATTCCAATGGTTTTTTGATTTATGGTGCATTAGTTAGATTGCAACCATTGAATCCACTTTTTGTGAACATAAGTTGCAGGCATATGCCAGACATACAAAATTGTATGCCGTAAGAAAATGTGGGAGAAGAAAAATAAGAAAAAGGAAAAAAATAAGGAAAGGGAAAATAAAAGAAAAAATTATGATAAAAAAGTCACGTGTGAAAAAAAAAATCTCGATTCTTTTATGGCATGCAAAAATGCATGTTGTAAATATTAAAGTAATTTACAGCAAGCACGAGCATGTCGTAATAAATCTAATTTTATAAAAACATGGCATGCCTTGAATGTATGTTGTAAATATTCAGCTTTTACGATATGCGAAAAATGTATGTTGTAAGTACTTTAAGTGATTGATCATTTAAGGCATAAATTTATGGCATGTCGTAAATAGTCCATTTTTACGGCATGCCTTTTTTTCACGCCATAAACGAATTTAATAAAAAATTCATTTTGTTGTAGTAAATAAATCCACGTGGAAATAAAACTACTTGGATCCCATTACCAATTAACTTGAAAACTTCTTAAAGGGACACGAGCTTGAAAATGTGAACACCATAAATCAATTCTAAGGAATTTCCAAATGATCGCTCTCATTTTTCAAAATTGATAATTTTTCCTTGAACTCATTTTATCGAACATTCTTCGCAATAAAATAATTTTGTACATGCGTACATAATTTTTCCTTACTTTTTACCACATATTCTCTAGAAAAATTACTTTTCATAAAATCTATTCTCAAATATCTACCAAACAAGGACTTGGTCTTCAAAGTGCATGTGGGAACTGCTGAAATCTTCCACCTTCACGAATTCTAGTAGGCTGGAATAAGTTTTATAGATCTTAATTTCTCTACATCCCTCCCAAAACTCACCAGAAGGTTATTCTGGCTACATTGCAGCTGTGAGCAACGTTTCGAAAACTCGATGTAGTTTTCAAAAATCAACTTATAGCAGTGATCTAAACTATCCCTAGCTCCAATGTCCTTTCTTGCAGCTTATCCTCTCATAGGAGCCTCTCTATTTTATATTTGCAGAATGGAAATGATACCTAAATTTCGTGTGCATCGTACTATATATATTTATAGCACATTTTGACTTAATTTAAGTTGTTGAGAGCAACTTTAATTGATATCTAACACTATCCACAAGTTCAAAACGCTAAGTCGGTTCAACTCTAACAAGTAATTAATATCTTTGCAGAGTTTCTTGTGGATCAATCTCACTACCCTTTTCCGCATCATCATTTACTAAAAGAGTGATCTCGTTATTGCCTACTCAAACAAAACCACCAATCACAACCATCGTTAACCATTTCTATTGACAGTTTGAAAATACCAACTCAATTTGAGCTTCGGTTTAACAGGTAGTTGTGTTGGGAAAATTTAGATCAAACATATATAAATTATATTCCAATAACGTACCTTTGACGTGCGTGAAATGGAACAGAGTTTCAACTTACCAAATACGCAAAGTAACAACAAGAAATGCATGAAAATAAATTGATCAAGACAAGAGTTGAACTCTTTGTCTTTAAGGCGATAATGCGTTGCATGGGTACTAGCGATTTTTCAGCATTCGTTTATCAAGATAAAACGATCACGTTCTGTAATAGAAGCACTTCAAATTACGTAAATCAACGAACTTACTAATGTTTTGAACCTTCTTTACATGAAACTCGACTTCAAATAAATGTTCAAAATATTTTGAAGTGAGTATGCATTAACTTGATAATGCAATGATGAGATATGAATGAATGCAAAATTCCATACATGTGAGCTATATATAGTTATTGGAAATGTTTTTCTCTTCACAACATGTGGAAGAGACACAACTATTGGAATTAATCTCTATATTTAAAGAGACACATCTATTGAAAAATAATAATGCCAAAAGTCACAATCTTTTATATAGAAAGACACACATTTTCACTTAAATAATTTTCTAGAATATTCCATAGCATTGTACATAATTTTCCAATAATTCACGTACTTAAGTGGCTTAGATTTGGTTTAATTATTCATCCACTAAATAATAATTTCCATTTAAATAATTAAGAATTGGTTAAAACCAATTTCATATACAAATTTATATAAATGATAGCGCAGATGCTAAAGAGAGTTCAAGCGGAAAAGCTATTGCATCGAGATAGGTACCTTATGAGCTTGAACCTTCCGTAGTGGAATATTATCGGATTTATTTGGTCAATCGGTGAACACGATGTCTTGAACTGTCAATCGCTTATATAAATCAAGACAATAGCACCCTCACAATAACCTCCTTAATACTTTTGAGTTCTCACGGTTGTGTTCATTTTAGCACTAAACAACTCTTGTATTTCATAAGTGTTTTAAAGAATTCAAGTCTTGAAACATTCTCATAGACACGATCCCACTTCATACTTATATAGGTGATCTCCCATTAAGAGTACTTGTTATACTCCACTTGGTTTGTCCAAACCATATGAATTATTAAAAGTTAAACTTAACCTAAAACCTTTTGCAAATAGCACTTTTCTTATCATAGGATTTTGTAAGAGTTAGCTCACAAGTGCTCATTGAATATTCGTAATTGTGTTGTCCCATTGAACCAAAATTTTGGGATCTCCAATCAATAGGGTTGGATGCCCATTATAAATATTCTTACGTAGTAGACTTTAATCACATTTCCCTCGATATGCAATATACTTGATCTCTTGATAATCCGTCTTAGTAGATTCTCGAGTTTACACAATTTGAGATTAATTGTTTAATGTTATTATGTCTATGACCTATGTCTAGATTTACAATTGACGGACTATGTTTCTTATTAAATATAGCTTGCTATCACAATTAATACGTTTAATAGATACAAATGGTTACCAATTAATAAATCCTCCCATAAAATATAAAGCCTTATACTTCTATCTAACTTTATCTAAAGTAATACGATATTTCAATTCTCAAATTTCTTTCGAGGATTTCTAACACATAACATCACTTGTCATAGTAAAACTTTACCATTAGATATTTGAATCATTGAAATTAGATATTCAATATACATCATTGTATCATTATTTACTACAACGCAGTTCAATATAAGAATATTCTTCAAATATTCTAATACTATTATTGCATATTTGATAGCCGTGCAATAAATGATTTTGTTCCCTTTTTAACAACTTTAAGTTTAGGGCGCTTCATCTTTATGAACAATCCTCATACTTCTAAAATTAGTACAAGGGCTTTCTACATTTCCATTTCCATAGAATTTGTTTTTATAAGGTGGTTATTGTCACAAGAGCATCAAAATCATATAAAGCTTTGTTTGGTTGGGATTAAAATCAGATTTTTAATAAATTTTGATAAAAATTAATGAAATGTGTGGTTGAAAAATCGTGGACTCCATAAAATATGTTGTTGAAATTAATTGTTGTCTTTGACTTCGACTTTTGAGATACACATCTATTAAAAAATAATCTATAATATATTAAATATCATATCGAATGAGAATCATTTTTTAGACGATTATATCCTTATTACAATTCAATTATTTCATAAATATCTTACTTTTCGTTTTTCGATATGTATTTAATTTATTAATCATTTGAACCACTTGAACAATATTTTCATTAATTATTTTGTCAACTAGAGACTATTCTAATTGACTTCATCAACTATTTAATTTGTTTTCACAAACTTATTTTTATTTCATTTGAATCAAAAGTTCATTCCAAATGAAAAATTTGTATTAATTATTTTTTATATTCTTACATCTTATAATATTATTTTTACAGCACCTGTAAAACATTTGTTGCACGTTCAACTATAACTAATAATGTCAAAAGTCACAATCTTTCATATAGAAAGACACACATTTTTTAGCCAAATAATTTTCTAGAATATTCCATAATATTCTACGTAATTTTTTAACAATTCACGTATTTAATTGACTTAGATTCGGCTTATCCCTTGTTTAATATACATTATTTTCAAAATACATTTTTTCCTATCTTATTTTCAACCGTGCATTTTTCTATAAAATAATATTACGCGTAAATTCAAAAAATTTCTTTATTTTTTAACCACAAATTTCCATCAATCTACAATATTTCCTAAATGCATTCTGCCAATAAAATGGCGCTCAAACAAGCTCTTAATTTTTCATTCACCAAATAATAATTTCCACTTAAATAATTAAGAATAGGTCAAAATCAAATTCATATACAAATTTCCAACAAGTTGTTCTTTAATCAAGGTACTTTAATCCACGTTGTATAATGACGTGATTGGCTTTACATGAATTCTCGAGTCTGCACTTTAAAATGTGAAGTGTTGACAAACTTAACCCCAGCTACGTAAAAATTATAACTCCGTTATTAAGTATTACCGAGCATATCCCAGAGAATTCCATCCAAACAGTCCCTCCAACTAAAGACTGTAAATAACTTTTTCCCTACATTTTACTTTCTTCCTCTTTTTTCTGTCTGACTTTCCATGATTCCATCATCACCAAAAGTCCAAACCTACCCAATATTTTGGTTAGGAAAAATTGAAAACAAAGGCTTCTCAAGTCTCTATTAAAGTCCACCCGATAATATTCTTCCTGCATATATGTTTCACACGCAACTATGCGCCTATATCCCTATATATTAACTACCAATGTGTGTGTGGATATATAAAATATTTTCAATAGTGAACTTTCAATACAATTTCAAGGTGTTTAGTGAATTCAATTGGGCCAATAGTTTTGTCCATTATGATTGTAGTATTTATATGTACTCTTTTCTTTTACCTAACTTTCTCTTCGTCTTCATCTTCGTCTTCATTCTTCATCGTCTCTTTATTCCTACTCAGATCCCAACAAACCCTATTTTTGTCTTCGTTTTTTTGTCATGCTTCTTTCTTCTTCCTCTCAAGTATTCATATATGCAAGACACGTGACACTCATAGTTCATTCATTTTTATTTTGTGATATCCTTTGAGAATGAGATGATTATCTTGGAGTCTTTTAAAAATAAAGCTTCAATAGAATAAAAATGACTCAGTACCTAACACATCAAATTAATTTACTTCAAACTGAGTGACTAATGTTTCTACGTAGCCGACACTCCAATTATATGTTATGATTGGTTAAATTGATTATACATTCTCATTAGCAATAGACTCTTACAAAAATTTGTTCTCTGTCAAGCAACTTCGTTAAAATCAGATAATGACCTCTGGATCCTCATCAATATCTATGCGACACTTAGGTCCTGAAAATTTAATACTCATGACAATTGGGTATAAACGGATTAAAAATCTAATGGAACATTATGTATTGCGTGTGGAATCAATCTTGGTTGAAAAACTTTAATTGAAATAAAAAATGAATGACTAATTTCGTAAAGAAAATAAAGACTAATATAATCACTTTTATATCCAACCTCTTTAATCACTTGCTCAAAAGGGATAATCGAAGAGACTTTTTATATATATAAAATAAATAAATAAATAGTCGCAACGTGAAGCAATAAATCAGCGATAATGAAGAATACACCCCAATTTATAAAAAATATAGATTTCATTAATCTCTCTGCTAAGACATGTCATCTCGAGAACTCATTGTTCCAACAATAAAAGCGAACATATAATATGATAAAACAAATATAAATAAATAAAATTAGTCTTGACTTAATCATATAGTAAATGAAAATATATTAAATTATAAATGGTTAGGTTTCATTTATTTATTTTTAATTTGACAAAACTGCAAACAAAATTTTTTTTTTTAAAAAAATCATATAGTCAGCATTAAGAAAACAGAAAAATTGTCATTTTCTTCTCAAGAGGAGTGACATACGTATCATTAAGGGAAATTAGCACAAATGGTGCTTCACTCTTCACGCATTTTTGGTCTCGAATTTAATTATATAACTAGGTTTAGGTGCGCAAATGATCTTTCTGAATAGATTCCGTTTAAAAAGACCATAAGTTTTGCGCATGAAATGCACTTTTATTTTATGTCCTTTTATAGCAAATGTAAACGTGTCAAACATAAATAAATAAATAAATATTGAAAATAAAAAAGAAGGCAAAAAAATAAAAAGATGTTGGATTTATAGATAAAAATAAATCTATTATGTTCGCTTATTAAAAATATTTTTGTGTGGCCTAAAACAATTCCCCAGGAAGTGAGTGATACAAAAGATTTGATAGCTTTGTTACCTCTGTTTTGTCAAGTGTGCCTTTGTTCACTGTTTGTATTTTAAGAATAACCCCGAAAACAGTGTTGTTGTTTATATCTTGTTGTATGTTGATGATATGTTATTAATTATGACATTACCTCTTGCTAGCCATTTCAAATTGATCAAAGATAAGTGCCCTATAGATGACTATATAAAAAACGTGGAAAAGGTACCATATCTAATGTTGTTGGATCAGTTATGTACACTATAGCATGCACTAGACCTGATGTTGCACATATTATAAGTAACTTGATATTTATGGTCAATCCTGGTATCGAACATTTGACTGCATTAAAATAGTTACTTAGGTATTTAAAAGGATCATCATAATTGGGTTTATATTTTAAAGTATGTAAAGAAGGGGTTATTCTTGTGAATTTTGATTATGCTGGTAATATGGATAATAGAAAGTCTACTACTTTTTATACGTTTACATTGTGTGAAACATGTGTAAGTTGAAAATCCCAACTGGGCTATTGTGGTCCTTCTTATCACTAAAACTGAATATATGGCTGTCACTCAAGTCATAAGAGAAGCATTATGGCACAAAGGTTTATTAAATAAAATAAATGAACTATCACATCCTATAGCTGTTTACCGTGAAAATCAAAATGCTATTCATTTATGTAAGAGAGCTGCATTTCATTAAAGGACAAAACATATTGATGTCAGATTACATTTATTATAAATATAATAGCAAATGAATCTGTTTTGCTTGAGAAAATTCCTATAGAATCTAACTCATCTGATATTACCCCTAACCAAATTTAGATCTAGAGATAGCAAAAAAACCTAGTCAACCCGATCCCCCGAACCCTATCCCGATTGTGGCGAGGAATATCCGCCTAATTGGGTTAACGTGGTGGAGACGGGGTAAGGGTCAATGTCCCAGAGCGGGTACGAGAAAAATAGCCTCGCTCCGCTATTCGTCACATTTAGAGTTAATTTCAAATTTAAATTTTTTATCAAATAAAAAAAATTATCATCATTTTTATAGAGAATATGAATTATTCTTAACAAAATTGAAAAAAAAGTAATAATATTTATTAACTAAAGACATAATAAAAATAAAATAAAATAAATAAATAAATGGGGGCAAGGGACCTACTCCTCCCTGTCTCCCTTTAATCGGGTTTAGGGACTGAGAAATGTGACAAGAATACTCGACGGGACTAGGGTAGAAATGGCCAACCCGTCCCATACCCCACCCCATTGCAATCCTTGTTTAGATCATGTTTACAATTGTTCAACATTGATACTGGGTAATTGATGTGTATAGGTGCTATTTACTTGCGTTAATGACTAATGGCTTTACACTATGAAGTGGTTGGATTGAAGTGTGTGTCTTGTTATTTCATCTTGTAAACTCATTGGCATCAAGGTGGAGAATGTTGGGCTAAGCTGCCAATAGTTCTTGAGGAAATTACACAAAATCAGGTATTTAAAAATTGATTTTCAAAAATCAGGTTGAAAGCTTCCTTATTCAATAATCAGGTAATATTTATATAGCAAAATCATTTATTAATAATATTAAAACCCTAATTTCATCACTTCCCCTCTCTCTCTCTCTCTTCTTCACCTACTCTCTCTCCCTCTCCCTCTCCCTCTCCCTCTTTGTCGTCTCCCTCCAAGGCCGCCGTCGTTATCTCCCTTGCAAGGTTGCTTTCGCCATCGTCGGTGGTTGGAGTTAGGTGCGGTGGTGTGTTTAGGGACGAAGGATATGCGCCAGTTGACGCTGCAGTTCTTCGTCTTTCTGGTTTTTTTTTCTGTTAAGGGTATGAGGATGACTGGATGGTGGTGATGTGGTGGTGGTGGGGGCGCTGTTGGTGTTGATGATGGTGGTGGCACTGCGTGGAGTGGAGTGGGCTGGGAGATAGTGGAGTATAGGTTAGGCTGTGTGGTGGCGATTTTTGTGGTGGTGGCGGATCGACGGTTGTGTGGTGGCGATTTTGCGGTGGTGGCTGTGGTGGTGGATCTGACAGTTGTGTGTGTGGTGGTGTTTTATGCGGTGACAGTTTTGTGATGGTGGTGGTGGTGTTTGTGGCGACGGGGGTGTTGATACTGGTTGTCGTGAGGTGATGGTGGTTTTGTGGCGGGGACGGCGATGGTGGTGATTATTGTTGGTGGTGTGGTACATGTGGTTGGATGTGTGATGTGTCGTGATGATGGTCGTGAGTGGGATGAGATGGACGTAGGTGTCTGTGACCAATTATTTGGTTAATATTTGACAAATTAATAACGCGTGACCTAAAAATTGTGACTGTG
>CAIGRP010120040.1:0-41048 GCA_903798385.1 Fraxinus cuspidata
CTTCTTTGTTTTTCTTTGAATTGTTAAACAGGCACTTCTAGATCGAAGTTCATGTGTCCGTGTGTGTGTGAGTGAGTGAGTGAGTGAGAGAGCTATGCTATGTTTGGACCTTGCTTTTTATAAACTATAACTTATCCAACACATTTTTATGTGTTCGATTCGAAGTCTATTTAGGAGTTTTGAAAAGATACAGTATGTATGTGTATGTGAGAGAATAAAAAGTTTATCACAAGGCTATGCTACTATTGAACGGTTCTTTTTTTAGATTTTTAATGATCCAACATATTTTTACGTGTTCATTTTGAAATCTCAAAGAAATCCGTATTTGAGAGTGGAGATAAAAGTGGTATGCCCACAAACTCCCTATTTGATGGTCATTATTTTGGGAAAGTGAAATTTTGAATAGTGAATTTTTGAGAATATATGGTTAAAATGTGAAAAAATTTTGGAATTACATGCAAAATATTTTATTTTGTAAATGTTTGGTTAAAAATGAGTATGAAAATTAAAGAATTTTGAAATAATAATTGTCAAACTGGAGCTTAATGTTATCACTGCAAGGCTGTCCATACCACCACTCTTGCACCCAACCGGCCGCCAAATTGGTTGTTTGCCGGCGGCCGTCTAGCTTTGAAATCCCATTTTAAATAGAATTAGCACGCCTGCATCTCTAAAATCCTTACTCTTCAGATTCATTTTGCATGCGCCTGCCAAACCCACTGTTGTGTATAGATTATGATCGTAATGAACCATAACTCTTCCTCTTTATTTCTTCACACAGTTATTAAACCTTGCAAAATCTCAATAAGTAAATAAAAAATGAAGAGGAAATTTCTTAGGAAAATGACTCAACTAGACGCCCCAATTTGAATCATATTCTTATTTTCATTTTCATTCTTTTACTCATTTACAACCATACATTTTTTAATAAAATAATATTTTACATCACATCAATAACTTTTCCTTCTTTTTCAACTACATGTTCCCTTCAAATCACATAAAAAAATGCATTCTCTCCTAAAAAATGTGCATCAAACACAATGTAAAAATATTGTCTAGTTTTAAATTTTTGATTATTTTGTTGGTTTCAGTTTCATAATTTAAAAATGTTCTTCTTGAATAAAGGTAGAAGAATTTTTCTTATATTTTCAGCCTCACTCACTTGAATAACAGTTGAAACGGTTTTGGAAACGAGTGAACATAAAATATAGATTTTTGAATCCTAATTTTAATTTTTGCATGTATGTGAAATTAAATGCAAATGATAAAAGAATATATCGATTGCGCTTTTGAATGTGACAAAATTACGAAGATCCCGAACTTTAAGTTCCACGATAAATTTATTCAATCTCCCTCAAGTAGTGAGTCTAAAATGGATCAAGAATCCAAAAGCCACTACACTCAACTTATAATCACAACGATCGTTATTTACTCACATTAATAAAAATGAAACTAGGAGTGTTTTCAACTGAAATTTTAATGAATTTTAAAAGATCATAAATTCTAATGAATTTCATGAATTTGAATAGATTTTCACAAAATTCATAAAAATCTCATTAAAAATGAGGAAGGTTCAAAAGTTTATTATGTTTATTTTTAAGCATGAAATTTATCTAAATCTTTTAAAAACTCTTTATTAATATTAAATTCTTATAAATCTAGAGTTGTTGAGGATACTTAGATTTTAAAGAATTTCATTGAAATCAAATTAAAATTTTGGTGACACTTAGATTTTAATGAATTTTAATAAAATACATCAAAATCTAAATTGAGAACATTTGAATTTAGAAGGACTTTTAAAATCAATTATAATCTCAATTGAGAATATTCTTAAAAATGATAAGACAATTAAAGAAGAATAAAACATATAGACCTCTACATCGTGTAAAGGCCGGTATCAACATTATGTAGTTTGTGAAAATCATGTGGGATGGATTAAAGACTAAAGCAGCGAGAGAAAATAAAAATTGTAATTCTTTTAAACTTTTTTAAAGAACATAATTTTTGGTTAGTCAATATTTTAAAAATCATAATTTTTTTAGAAAAAATCATTCATTTATTTTCACTCTTTTCACTTAGACCTAGCAACAAAGGTGTTGGAGTCGAACCCTAGTTCTTTTTGCTCCCAGATTTTGTTTGGTTAAATGTGTTTGGGAAACATGCTTCTATTAGTGAAACATTTTTCTCTTAATGCTTGACACGTGCATTGCTTCTTCCCGTTGGATGGTGGATGAATTATTTACTTGGGCTTGATGGCTCTTGGGTGACTTGGACTGTTCATTCTTCTGGAGACTTGTGGAGCTCATGCGTGTTGAGAGAAAAAGAGAGAGAGAGGAAGAAAGTTAGGGTTTGCAGCATTTGTTTTGATTCACTTAAAATCTCTGATTTTAAGTGTTGTGTGTGATAGAGTAACCTTGGCTGTGTAATATTCTGAGTGAATGTTGTGAGAATCTGTGTATTTTCTCTGTTGTGGTTTTTGGGTGTTGTTTGAAAGGTTATTTGAAGATATTTTGGTGAATCTTTGTAGATCTACTACTGTATTTGAGAGATAAGTCTATTGCTTCATCTCTCTGAACATTTGTAATTTTCGTTGTCATTTTGGGCTGATTTTAGTGCAACTGAGCATAATCCTTTTCTTGGATGCTCAACGGAGAATGTAGGTGTTAGAAGCGGTTACCGAATCTCTAGGGCTATGGCCGAAATAATTCTTTGGTGTTAATCTTTAATTTTCTGCGATTTACTTTCAGTTGAATCAATTATTCCCGTTTCTCGATTCTTATATTGTGTGTGGTCTTGACTTAACAAAAAGAAATTTAAAGAGAATGAAGTTGCAAACTAGATATATGGAGTGACCTACGCTAGTTTTTATGTGTACATGAAAATAGAGGGAAAGGAGAAGAAAGAGAAAAAGAGTAAAAGTATATGCTTGCGCAAAATTCACATTAACTCAACTTAATTCGATGCAAGTATTATAATTTATAAGAGATGGTGAAGCTGTGGAGTTCTTTACTTCTTTTATTGCAATGGTTTGTCTAAATTAAATAAAATTACTATTGAGGAAAATGGACTTGTTGATTCAAGAAGAGATTGATGTTGATCCAAATGGTCTTTTGCCTTGAACATGAAGCCTCAAAATCAATTTTTTTGTTCTGCTATATATGGTACATACGCACGTAACTCAAGGAAACTCAGGCTTGCCCCAAGCACAATCAATTTTCCTAAGGTTTAAATAAAAAAAATTGTAATGGATTTTTTTTCCCTATGTATTAGCCCAACATATTTTTTTTTACCCCCCCGACCAGTGGTGGACCCAGCACAATAGTTTAGCTGGGGCGGACGTTGACCACTGACCATCGACAACCAGTGATTGTAAGAACAAGGTCGTTTATTAATATTTAAATTGAAAATAAGACTAAGCTTAATATTTTTTTACTTACAAGTAAGTCTATTTAAGTAAAAAAAGTAATTTTAAAATAAATTTTTTTTATAAACCAGTTGCTGTATCTTAATAATCGTTTGGATTAATGAAAATATTTAACTGCTCCCTTTGAAAATCATGAAGATGACAAGAAAATAAAATAAAAGTTTAACAATATATTTTGCATGGAATGCGAATTAAAATGAATATTAGGCCCATTTCTTCTTTTTATACTCACAATCCTATTACTTTGAAAAGTGTTTCTGCATTAACAATTATGTAATGAATATCATTTCATTCTATTGGGGCCTGATTTTTAAAAAAATGCCCAACTATCTCAGCCCAAAATAGATGGGCTAAAACTAAAAAAAAGGCCCACCTGACCGGAAACAGTGCTCTTCTTCTTCTTCTTCTTCTTCTTCCCGTCTTCTCCGTTCTCTTTGCAATAGTGACCCGACAGCGCTGGCAGTATTGAAAACTACAGCAGATTCAGCACGGACGGTTGCGCCCCCTTGCCAGGTACTGGATCCGTCCCTGCCCTTGACATAACTAAATCATCTGAAAGCCGTAAAATTGTTATCAAGCCATATAATTACTTTCATAAAAAAAAATTTTTGGTCAAATCATTTTTTATCCATACATTTTGTAGAATCCACGGTACTAACAATTCCTCACCACTCATTCACTCTTATTTATAAATATCTTGCCAGGCATACAATACATAAAACAAATTGTTTATTCATCCAAGTCTCTAGGTTCATCGAATGTTAAAATTATGGGGTAATAACATAACCATGGCAATGTTGTTACATGTCATCGTTGTATTGATACATTATATTTTAATTTAGTTACACAGACTTGAATTATATTGCTAAAGTCCATTCTCAACGTATATTATCAAAGTTAACATTAAATTTATAAACGTATATTTTCTTATTTATTCAAGGCAAGTTATATAGACTATCTTGCATCCACAAATTAGCATGCCAATTTTAGTTTATCGTAGGCAAGTATAATTATAAATTTTCTTATTTCGAGGGGTAAAATGTATAGGAGTACTAAGTTGTGATGTTATGGAAAGGGTTTAGGCTTTGCCATGTTTCAAAATTCAAGGCACATTACAATTTTTATTTTTATTGCTATTATATGCACACATTGAGAGTGAGTTGGACCTCCTGGTGTTTATCGGCCTAGGTCCCAAGATGTACAAAAAATGGCCATGGAGCATTTGATGCTAGTCATGGATTTATGTTATGCAAGATCAACTATAGAAATTAAAATGGTTTGGTGTTTTGAAAGTCAAATGTATATATTATAATGATGGAACTAGTACACACTTTAATGGGTCGAAAGGTGGTCTTCTTACTCTTTATATATATAACTTCCTGAATCCATATCCATCATATACATTCAATGAACTATATAAAATATCATTATTATTATATTAATATGACTATAGCCCTTTCACTAAACTTTCTTATCTCTCAAGTTCATTAATACATCAACAATGCATACATACATATAAATCGAATTAAAGAATTCATTAATTTCATTAAACCACTTGAACTAAAACTTCAATTAAAATTCTTTTAAAAAATCGCATGAGCCACATAAATTCTTAAGTTCTCCTACTTGGCTAGTGTGATATTCCTTGATGGTTAAATAATCTAATCATATTGTTCACAATTTCAATAATAAATTATTTTCTTGGTTCGTCATAATAAAAACATCATAATCTTACTAAAAACTAGTTAGTCATCACTACAAAAAATTATCAATTTTGCAACAAAAATATATTGTCAGATAAATAGAAATTTTGTTCCAAAAATAATTTAGTGATGATAAGATATTTGTTGTGGACATTTTGCACTACCTTAATCGAAAAATGCATTTTGTGACAACTTTTACTTGACGTAGATAATATGAAGTAGTGACAAGATATTTGTTGTCATTATGTCGTCGTAATGCATGTATGCCACAAAAAATTAAAAGGGCGAGAAGTCCATTTGTTTCTAATATTATTTCAAGAAAAAAATTTGTGACAAAAATATTTAAAGGTATAATTCATGTTACCTATTTCATTTTGCAACAAAACATTCTTATGGCAATATCCATTTTATAAGAAGTCATTTTTGTCTCATAATTTGTTTTACAATGAGTTTGATTTGTTGTGTCGTGTATTTTAAGATATTTAATATTTTTAGTATAATTTATACATAGCAAGTTGTGTTTGTAATTAAGTTTATTTCGTAACACATGGTGTTTGTTGTATTATTATTTGTGCAATAATGTATAGTTATATATAGTAAAATTGATTTTGTGATTATTTCGGAGAGAGCGTTAAGAATGCCGTGTAACCTTTTTGGTGTTGATTTTTTGTACTTATGACGAACTTTCGATGATTTTTTCAATCAATTGAAAGAGACATATATGGTGAAAGAGAGAAAGAACAAGATTAGAGAACATTTGAGAGGTTGCTTAACCAAAGGTGATCACACACCCCAACCCGAGCGCTTAAGTCTTTCATTAGGGCCCTCTTGGGCCGGGCCGAGCCTGGATTTTGTAAAGGGCAGGCCTGATCTCTCAACCAAGTATCTGTCTTTTCCTTTTATGGTTAGGGTAGGGCGAAATGGTTGATCAACCACACTTATGTCATTAGACCCTCTACTCGCAAGTCAACGTGCAATTTTTTTTTAGTACTATGCACACAAAATTTTCCCCTTTACTCTTGCATCCAGTCTTGTAACCCATCATATATGGAATATGTGTTAATTCCCTAAGGGATAGTTCAGGTGGCGTTCTGGAACACTTTTCAAGCCCTTGGTGGGCGTGACAAGAGACATCAAGCTTGCACCTCTGACCGTGTGGCTCTTCAATCAAGCTTCATTTCGTATCTTTTGACGATGCACACCACTATCATTGCCTTCAACTAATGTTGCGTGCTACACATTTTCCATCCGCCTCCTCACTATTATGCAGGAAATATAATGTTCCCTTACTTCACACCTTTTCGAATTTTAACCCTTTGGTTTCCTCTTTTTGCCTTTAAATAACTCATATCCTTAGCTAAAAAGGACTATTTTTCTCTTTATCCTTTTTACTTCCTCTACCTTCTCCTAACTTTCTAGCAAAAATAATGTGAACTCCAATGACATTTTCGACGTCCTGATTATTTTCCCATCTTTACAAATTATTGGATCTCAAAAATCTTCGCACCTTACTCTCTTCCATGTATGAAAGTAATCTTAAATTGCTCCTCTGGGTTCAGGCACCAGATTCATGGAGTATCCGACGCCCTCATTTGGTCATATTCTCAAACTCCCATCTTAAAATCTCGCAATAAGCCTCTTAAAATCTCTCTTTTTCTTTAATAGGGTTGGGTCAGAGTCATGATCCTAGACCACAAACGACTTACTCCACGTCACACTTAAAAAGTAGCTTTTTTTATGATCGTTAGCCACCGGCAATGCCTTGATGTGATTGTATTTGTTGATGTGGTGTTTGACCGTTATTAGGGATGGGATGGGTGGGGTGGGTGAGTGAGTGAGTGAGTGAGTGACTTTGGTTGGAGAATACGAGTTTTTCCAAAAAATTTCTTAAGTGTGCATTAAATATTTTGAAGTGAAATTTGTATTTACTTTTTGAAAAGTTATAAGACTCGACTTGTAATTTTTCCTTATTTTTTGTTGTTTTCCTATCTTCTTGTATTTTTGTTTATTTTAAAAAGAAGGGCAAATTTGTCATTTAGTGGCCAAAATGGCGAATGACGAGTTTTGATACATAATTGAAAGGTTGGGGATGAATCATGTTACAAAAAGGTTGAGGGTAAATTTATTACATTGCATAAAGTTGGGGATGAAAAGTGAAAATTTCCCTTATTTGTATGTAAATAGTGGTAAGACAAAATTACCCTTATCAAGGCACGTGTTACACACACTCATTTAACATAGAAATTGTGAAAGAATCTGTTAGAAGGAACCAACAGTGCAGCCAAAGTTGAAATAATGACCTTTTTTTTTTTTTTGCCAAGAAAGAGAGGATAGGACATTCTTTACAGAATCCCGTAAGTTGGGGACCATTTTTCAAATAAGAATTTATACATCTCATTTCCAATGTGTTACAGTAAAGTCACATTACATATCGATGTACCATCATCTATTCCCAGTTGTTGAGAATTGGCACATAACCAGCTAGAATTGCATCCCAAGTATATGCAAGAAATTGGAGATCTAGAATGCATTTGATGTTGAGCAGCAAAGGTTGACAATCAACCGTGTCATTTGGGATACATAGGAATAATATCATTTCATGATTTGAAGACTTTGGTTAGTTCATGCAGTCTTTTGCTAACTTTCGTTGATTTTGGTAAAATCTGAATCCTCAAATTGGGCACATTGTTGGACACTCTTGACTACAAATAGAGATGCTTTCGCATCGAAAAAAAAAAACCACGAAAGAGAGAAAATTCTAAGCCTACTATTAAAGAGTTCTCTTTGTTGTTTTTCAAAAGTAAAAATAGTTTGAGTTTGATAAAGCTTAGTGAGTGTTCATGGATTGTAATTGGGGTTTTTGGGTGTGAGAACTAGTGTATGATTGTAAGGCCCATTTGATACATAACATTTTCCATGGAAATGAAATTTTCCGACTTTTGTAGTGTTTGATACACAAAATTTTCCCCGGAAATCGTTTTCCACCTCCTACTCTCATGTGCAAGTTTTCTTGGTTTTCAAGGAATTCATTACTTTTGGTTTTGGTGATAATTGATTTTCCACCTTTTATTTCTTTTTTTTTTGTTTTTTTTAATTTGAAAATTGGAAAAAATTCTAGACACGATGGTAAAAAAAAATAAAATCACTTTTAATGACATTTTTCATGCAAAACGAAGCTTAACGAATGATATTTTTTTTTAAATTTCTTTTTTCAATTGGAACAAATTCTAAACTCAATGGTAAAAAAAAAATTATCACAGGACAATTTTCATGAAAAATGAAGCCAAACGGACACAAAACTTTCAACATTTTTCAGGTGGAAAATTATACCAATCAAATACAATTCATTACAATTCTTAGTAAAACAAATTTTAGGCAATTCGATTCCCTGTAATTCATTTTCTTTTCACCAAATTCCATCTTTGCAAACAAACGGACCCTAATAATTTTTCATATATTAAAATATATATGTGTTTAACGGTTAGTGTTGGAGTTATGAAGTTTTCTCGAAGGAGAATCATAGGGTAAATTTGAAATTAGACCGAATTATCCCAATAGTTGGTAACAGAGAAAGGTCTTTCAATGTGGTGGAATTTGAAGTGGTAACACTCTACACTCATTATAGATGTAGTAGGGTTCTTGCGGGATCTTCTCAAATGGGGTAATAATCTACTAACATCTTGTACTTCGCTATGGACAATATCTCAAGTAGGAAAGATCGAGTAATCTGACATTTCTAAAATAACTAAGAATGAAACCACTTAAAAATATCATATATAACGAACAAGAGGGCCATAGAGGATCACACAACAACTACTAAAAGCTACATAAGTGAAGAGATGACTATGTGATAGGTTAACAACCTACGAACAAAGGTAATATAAACTAGTATAAAGTTTGAAAAATACTACTGACTCAAACCTCCTATAAATACCCTAGAACTGCACAAACAAATGGTATGCAATCATCTAAAAATTCGACCCTTTTTCATTTATTTCTCCCACACCCAATTCTTGATAGCTGATTTGAGTTTCGAATTGCATATGATTGCCGAACTACCTCTTCGAACAACAGCCTTGCATAATTGCATTCAAATGATGTCCTACTGTACATGTGTGATAAAGATATGTTGGCAGTTAGGTCTTACCAAAGGGTTAACTGCATTCATAACGCTCCACCTTAAATTTAGAATTTGTCATGATCTTCAATGCAATGTCTCAAGATTTGAAGCCTGAACTATGAAACCAACTCCTAAGAAAAATTACAAAAAAGCACGACAAAAAATATTAAACCAAAATAAAACACAAATTAATATGATTCAACAAACTTGTGGACAACAAAAAATATTTGGTGATTAAATTCGATTAATTGATTCTTCGCAAAACCAATATAAAACACAAATTAATATGACTCAACAAATTTGTGGACAACTAAAAATATTTTGTGATCAAATTCGATCAATTGAATCTTCGCAACCTTTCTTCGTTTATTTCATTTATCTCACTAGTGGCGGCGGGTGAAGGGTCTAAAAGACACATAGCCAGAGACGAAAAAAAGGAGAGTTACATTTTCCTTCTTTTTCATCAATAAGCATGTTTTGGAGTTGTTTATTATTAATGATTTAAATTATAAATAGATAGAAATTAATAATAAATAAGTGTGTAATACTTTTAAATCTCCCAAAATATACAAATAAAAAGTGATTTGAGTATGTCTAAACAATTTATAAATATATGCACTCTTAGATTTTTATGAAATCTCTGAAGAGTTCAATGCTCGTGCCCACCTTAGGCTTTTCCCTTTGGCTTCGCTTTATCTAAAGCACATGCCTACGCTTAAATTATTATAGCTTTTCTAAACTGAAATAGACCTTTTGTTTGAGCAGTAGGGTCAGCGTTTTGGCACTTTTTTTAAAAAAAAAAAAAAATCTCTCTGGCTATGACGTTTTGCAGGTATTACATGAATTCATAATTTTGATGGAGGTTCCACGTAATATATTTGTATGTGTGTGTGTGTATTTTTTTTGCTCAAATTTTCATTAAACAAGCGTAAAATACCTGAAATCATACGATCTTGTGTAACATAAGTACCACCGAGTTGGAGCAACGATGTACTAATTTTTTAGGGAAGAAAATTGGATGACATGCTTTCGAGTGCTATGATAAGAGGTGTTGTAACCTAACATATTAAGATTCCATCCTTTAAAAGTTTTGTCCTGTAATTATCTCCCGTTCAGATCTTTATGTACACAGCTCGCTTATTTATTGGATGTTAACTAAGAATGAACATCTTGACTTGTCAAGTACTGATGAATAGGTTTAAAGAAAGCAAGACTAACCATATAAATTAGATTGCACGTGTTATATATCTTACCCCGGTAACATCTTGACGTAACGCGAAATAAGGAATTCAAATGAAAACTTTAAAAATATGAAATTTTGAAATCCACTGAATTATGAAAAAAATAAACTCATGAATTTTATTAATTGAAGATGATGAAAAATAATGAATTAACCCTTTATTTATAAGGGTTTACATAAAACCTAGTTTAAATAAACTATAATTAAAAAGAATTCAAAATAAATTAAATAACAAAAATAGCACTAAAACTTTAAATGTGGTTTTCGAGTCCTAAACGAATTTGAATGACCAAAATCCATCGTACGTCGCTAGGCTGTGAGTTCTACTCGTCTTGTCGTTCTCTTTCCATAATAGTCTTATTGGTCCAAATCAGAGCTCGACTACCACACCTGCACTAATACAATTTTTACTTTTTGATTCAATTCTTTTTCAATGCATTCAACTATTTATTTTACATCACACCTACGTACCAAATAATACTAATACTAATAACAACAACAATAATAATAAAGAAAAAGAAAGAAAATAGATAGAGTTTTCATTTTCGAATCATGCTTTGGTGCCAGAAAAATTTGACAAAAAATTATTATAATGTCACATGATATTTTATCATTGAACTGTTTAAAATACAATTAATTTTTGCATCCAATCATCTTCGATTAACATGTCATCTGTCATTGCATTGTCAATTATTTCTTTCAAAGTGACATGATCCTTCATTTCCAGCTTCATAGTACAGATAGTCATGTCAAGAGAATATAAGAGTGGGGAGCAGGGTGCCCTCATCCAAATCAGAGCTCGACTACCACACCTGCACTAATACAATTTTTACTTTTTGATTCAATTCTTTTTCAATGCATTCAACTATTTATTTTACATCACACCTACGTACCAAATAATACTAATACTAATAACAGCAACAATAATAATAAAGAAAAAGAAAGAAAATAGATAGAGTTTTCATTTTCGAATCATGCTATGGTGCCAGAAAAATTTGACAAAAAATTATTATAATGTCACATGATATTTTATCATGTTTAAAATACAATCAATTTTTGCATCCAATCATCTTCCATTAACATGTCATCTGTCATTGCATTGTCAATTATTTCTTTCAAAGTGACATGATCCTTCATTTCCAGCTTCATAGTACAGATAGTCATGTCAAGAGAATATAAGAGTGGGGAGCAGGGTGCCCTCCTTGGTACAACAATGCCATAATTTCCTGCAGCGGCCCAGCATGGCCCTCTGTACGGACAACACATTCATTTTAAATTTTTAATCGTTAACTAATATCGTAATTGTTATTATGTGACGAGTGCCTACTGCAATAAACACGCAGTAAGGGCGTGTTTAATGGATATTATTGAGAAATAATGTATTTTAAATAGTGATATGATGTGAAATATGTGGTTAAAAAATAAAAAAAAATTATTGATATAATGTAAAATATTATTTTATTGAAGAATGTATGTTTGAAAATGAGTTTTAAAATAATGTATTTTTAAAGAATGTGCGCCAAACAGAGGCTAAGGCATGTTTGAACTCCTTTTTTTCTTTGACAAAAATATATTTAAAATAGTAATTTGATGAAAACTGTGTGGTTAAAAATTTTTAAATTTGTGTATAATATAATTTTATGAAAGATAGCGTGGTTGAAAATAAGAGATAAAAATAAATTTTGAAAATAATGAAAATCAAATAAGGACTAAATGTTATTAAATTGTTAATTTCTACAAATTTTTAATCACATTCTCATGTCTGATCTCACTTTATAATATCCTGGCAATAATACGCAATAATACGCGTAACTTAATTATTATACAACTTCGTTGTTCCATATTAGGATGTCAATTGTTATGTCTTGATGAACTGTTTATCTGTTACATCTTTAACAACGAACAAATTGTAATTTATTTGAACACATTAATCTTAAAATTCAAAAAAGCAATCAAATCCTCGTTTGAAGTTTAATGAACTCAAATATAATATTGAATCTAGAGGTTTAGAAAAAGCTTCATCATTGAAAATTTAAAAGTCTTCCAACTTGAGGCCTCAAACTTTGTCATTTCATTGGGCAATTGTCCCAACCTTACTAGAAAAATAATGAGTTCCACGAATAGTGCGACCTTCTTTATTGAACTATTATTTAGTTATTATGAATTAAGAATTTCACAAGTGAAATTCATTTGTTTCATTATCTAAAATTTCACATGAAAAAAAATCTAAATTATTAGTTTCGATCATTATTTCATGATAAAGTAGGGAGTTAAATAGTATGTGGTTTCTTCCCTTAGAAATAACAATTTTCTCCAATCCGTGAATTAAGATAAATATAAACACGGATAATTTGTGTTGGATCACCTCATTTAAAATTAAAGTGTTAGATAATACAATTTTTGTTTATTTAAATTTTATCTTCCAAGCTGGTTTATGAAAATCGCGACATATTGTTATGTTCGACAATAATAATGAATTATTTGGAATCAACAAAGAGAGAGCAAGAGCAAAAACATATAGATTTAAGTGGTTCAACAGTGGGCCCACATCTACGAGAGTAAAGCAATTATTATTTTATTATATGAACATAATAGGGTTATATATATACGTATTAACTCTACCCGTACAAGATATTAGAAAAATTAAAAAAATACTTTCGTATTGTATAGCGACAGTGCTGCACCCGCACCCCAACCTATTAAACGTCTCCGACAAACTAATTGTAAATTACCAGCACTTCGACCTCCTTTTCATTGTATATATGTTTCACTCTATATGATTCACATATTATGACAGACCAGTGTTAATAAATAAGTTGAGGTAAAACTTGAACTTAAATTATCTTTTCAATACTCTAGTACCATGTCAATGCATCTCAACTTTTAAACTCTTGAAGAGAATATAGTTGCATATTTTAAATTTAATTTTTAACATCTAAGCTCAAGAACAAATGTTCAAGATACCTGCACGAAAGATAACAACTGAGAGCATGCCTTAATTCTAAATTAAAGGGAGACGAACTTGATCGGAAGTAGGGGTGGATTACAATGTGCGGGATGGGGTGATGTGGGTGTTGATCGAGTTAGTTGGGTGAACTCGGCCGGGGTAAATTAATTTTTTCTAATTTTTTTTATGTGAGTATTTAATTATTTTAGATGAAATTTATTTGTACTTTTTGAAAAGTTATGAGAATTTATTTTAATTTTTCTTATTTTTTGTTGTTTATAATTTTATTTATTTAAAAAAGACAAATCTGCCGTGACCAATATGGAGGGATGATGTATTTACAAATTGAAATGTTGGGATGAATAATGCTAAAAAAGAGTCGAGGGTACATTTGTTACATTTTCAAACGATGGAGAGAAAAGTGCAAATTTCGGTTTTAGTGAACCCATTTCTCCTTTGACAGGTTGGGCAATTTGCAAACAAACTTTATTGATATTTTCTCTGCTACTTCAATTCGCTTTCTGATTTCAGATGCTTTCTACTTTCTATCTCTAGGGTTTCTCTTCTGCAGGTTTAGGTCCTAATCTCATCCCTGAATTAGTACATGTTACATTGTTAAATCTTTCTATTTTATGCAAAAAAACTGAACGATTATTCTAACTGACTACCTCTTACTTTTCTATATATATATATATATATACACACTCTCTCTCTCCCTCTCTCTTGGATGTGATTTCCATTTTTCTTTTTTAAGTTGTGGCTTCAGATTCTGTATTGTACTTGAAGATATGCTTTGCTTCTTTTTTCCTTATTTCTATCGAAGACCAAAGTTCTCTGACTTCTTTCTCGTCCCTCGATCTCTGTATATTTCTTGAGTCATGATACTGACCAGATATACATATACGTTTCATCTGTTCGCAGTGAGTGTACTGCGAAAATGGTGAGGCAGAAGATTCAGATCAAGAAGATTGATAACATAACGGCACGCCAAGTGACCTTTTCAAAGAGAAGAAGAGGGGTTTTTAAGAAGGCTCAAGAACTCTCTACTCTTTGTGATGCTGAGATTGCCCTAATTGTTTTTTCTGCCACTGGAAAACTCTTCCATTATTCTAGCTCAAGGTTCTCTAATTTCCTTTCTTCTCTCTCTTGAACACGCACAACATGCTACTGGGGACGAAGCTTTTAGCTAGATTTGTATTGAAAACTAAAGATATTAATGAGCTAAAACCACACTAAAAGTGACTAGAGAGACCCTTCTTTAGAGCAGGTACGAATTAAATGGGCAGTAATGGCAATTATTAGGTAGAAAATCGTAGCTCGGATATGGATGCAAATAATCTAGAAGTAAGATACAAATAATCGTAGCACGGATATGGTACACTGATATATATCACATGTTTTTCTCGTCAGTGTGCGTTTGTAACTATCTTTTGGTGAAGGTGGTGGTGGTGGGGGCAGGGGCAGGGGATGATGTAGAGTTGAAACAACAACGATCACGTGGGAAAATGTGAACACAAGGATGGCACAAAATTAATCTCTTGGTGTTTTCGACGTATATTTTATCATTAATAGTGTGAATGCTATTGAATATGTTCATTTTGAGAGTAGGGACTGTGGGAAGTACAAGTCATGAGTGCAATAGCGCCCTCAGTGAGAGATGGCTTAATTTCTGTGTTTTGTGTTTAAGGTTCATGCTTTGTAACATGTGAGAAATTAGTTGTTTTCGTATCCAATATTGTCTTATAGAGAACATACTCCTTTCAATGTATCTTAAACTATAAAATTATGTGGTTTAAAATGGTATCACGTCGTGCAAATGTCTTTAGTTGAAGTCTTTAGCCGCCTATGATTATGAAATTTGTGCATGCCGCACAAGAAAATACTGATTCCAGCTTGCACTAGATTGGATTGGTTCAAAAATCCGTTTGTTTTCTATTCAATCAGATATTACGTTTCACAGTTGCATTGGTCGCTTCTATTGCTTAAACAAGACATAGACCTATTGAAGTTTCTCACATCTACATATGGAATGGAAAATCTTTATAAAATAATCTGCAAGTAGTAATCAACATCTATAAGGACACTTAATTAATTTATAATATCTAATAGTTTAAATTGTTGAGGATTATGTATATTTTGACGTTCCAAAGTGACATTAAGTTCTTCATACTCGTACAAGCATAAATAAGGCCCTTATAGTTCTTGCTGGCACCTAAAAGGAAAAACTGAAAACTTATAAATATCCTGTTAAGTTTCTACCGCTTCCATTTTGATTACTCTGTCTTTTTTATATTACTAATAAAATGTTGGGGATCGGTAGATGATGAGGGCGGTAAAGGGGGCCAACTTAGTTGGGACATCTAGGTGTACATATATTGATTCCAATTCTTGACAATCTTACACAAAAAATAAGTGAAACTGCATCCATTTCCAATGAACCTTCTAGAATTTAATATGGTTGAATGTATTTACTAAAGTGGAAAAAATAAAGTCATGCTGTTGAGTTTTGTATTCGTTACAAAACATGCATTAAGTCATACCATTGAGTTGCCTATTTGATACAAAACATGCATTCTATTTATAAAATGTTAGATTTTGATTTTGTCTTTCCCTAGTTTAATTAGTTGAAAACATTGTTCCCCCATTTTCTGCAGCATGATGCAACTAATTGAAAGGCATAGAAGGCAATCAGAGAACTCAAACAAATTAGGACAACCATCTCTCCACCTTCAGGTGAGATCACACCATTTATAGACTATTCGAATTTAAATTTGTCGTTTGTGTTTATGCTTTATATACCGAAATTATAACGATAAAATATTGAATAAGACTTCAGCATCTAATTAATGTAGTCAATTTTAACAATTACCATATGAGTTTCAATATTGCAAACAAGATTGATTCCAGCTCATTAAATGTACATTTATGTTTTATTGTTTTTACCCCCATATGGCCAATTAAATCTACGATGCAATTAGTCCTGTTTAAATTAAGATTTTAATTTAATTTTTTTATATATTTATTACTTTATTTATTAGTCTTTTATCATTTTATGTTTAGTTGGAGTTTTATTAGGATTAGGAGTTTAATCAAAATAACTAAGTTTTCTAAAGTCTGTTTTGCTTAAAAATCTAGTTAGGAGTAATATGGCGTTATAATTGTGCTGTAGGATGGTTGATTTTGAATGCGAATAGAATGTTTGAAGTTTTTCTTCAATTATCCACGTAAATGGTTATTTTGTGCAAGCATTTTCTTTTTAAAACCCGTATTTGTTATCGTTTATGCTTTCTTAAGCATCAGTTGAAATCATAGCCTAGTCTACGCTTCTAACAATGGATCGACGAGGACAAGTTAGACATTATGGTGCTATGATTGATATTAGAAACAGTATACATGAGCTGATACAAATCTACTAACATCTTGAAGTCGTGGAACAAAAGGTGGTCATATTGATTATCCCTCCACAATGGATGGTGGGTGACCTTTATGGCAATGGGCAAGAGAGCATGAGGGGGATACGATGTGCGTTTACAGCTGTGCGAGGTGCAATGATGGGTTTATTGTGGATAGGGTTGCAAATGGAAAATTAAAAGATGGATAGTGTTCCAATAATTGAGGGGCAGTCGTTGGTTATGGGATTGGAGAGCAACCTCACGGGGACAAAGATTCAGATTGTTGTACGGATGTTAAGATGAAGTCCGACAAAAATTCATTAATCCTCGAGGAAGAACTCATGTCAAGATTCTCGAGAAGTTTGAGAAACTCAATATGGATCAATGAATTGACTTTTAAATTCACTTCTTAATGTCAAGGGATGACTATCATGAAATTATGGCAGTTGGTAAAAAATGAAATCACAATGATGCAAATGAAATATTTTGCACACTTAAATGGTCCGTTTGCAGGAGAAGGCCACGTGGTTGAATAAGTCATAGGGTCAAATGCACTTCTTGAACATTTGGAAATTCCAAAATTTTGCAATGCAGTAACTTCGAATGTCTGGGTGAATTTTTTGGGATGCAATAAGGGATAGAAATGAAAAAATTCTACTAGTTGCTCAAGTTTTTCAATATTTATAGAATCAAGATATATGGGATAATATCTATTCCATTGACGTATCAATTGAATCACTATTTCTAAAAGGTGTCTTCGTATCCTTTCACTACATATCCATGAGGTTGTAGTATGTATACATCTTATTGCATAAATTCGCTGAGAAATATCGATTTAACATTCATTTTGTGAATATTCAAACCATTTTCTGCTGCCATGGAAACAATAAGTTATATTATTTCAAAACGAGCTACTGGTGTAATTACTTGGTTACAAGTGACATCATGTTTTTGATTGTAGCCTTTAGCTATTAATCTTGCTTTGTAACGTTTGATTTCACAATTTAAAATGTTTTTTACCTTCAAAATCCATTTGACTCCAACAGGCTTTTGATGATCAGGTTGTGTGGCTAACTCCAAAGAATCATTCTTATTAATAGCTTCGATCTCTTCGTTCATGGATTTCTCCTCAATAATTTTGAATAGCATCATCGAAATAAATAACCCTATATCAACAAATAGACAAAATAAAGTTAAATCCTTAAGATGTTGAGACAACTCCTTGGTATCATCATAAATATCCCGAAGACTTCTGAAACGATTTGATTTTACTCAGATGATGAAGATGAACGTATCTTGGAGATAGAGTTGGTGTTTGTCGAGACGGAATCACATCACCTTGTTCTTCAATTCCTCTTTCTTTATCCTGTGTTGCGTATTAAACAACCAGCTTAGCCGTTAACTTAATGGCAAAGAGAAAATCGTTCCCCAATTGGTTGGGATGAGATAATTTGTTCCAACTTATGTACATTGATTTTGCTGTAGTACGTTATAGGAAGTCCTTGTTTGAGTGAAAGCTTCTAGAATGACATTCGTAGGGGGCAAGTAAAAAAAGAGTAATAATACCGCTATGTGAGCATCTGAGTTCGAAGAAGAATAAGCCGTTTCAAGCAAAGGAAAAAACCAGATGGACCACAACTGATAAGAATCGACATATTTGTCGTGGCAAGGAAAGAGCCAATCCTAATAATGCTTCAGCCTTTGATGAAGTGGTAAGTCTTTGAAGAAACTATAATTTTATTCTTGCTGATTTTGCCAATCCTGACATTTCTATGTTTGATCACCTTCTTATTTATAGGATTATAGAGCTTGTAGCCTTTTGATCTTAAATCATAACCTATTAAGATATATTTTTCACTTTTATTATCTAGTTTGATTCTTCTTTCTTTCGAAATATGAGATAAGGCATTGCTCTCGAAACTCAAAAATGCAATAGACTTTGCTTGAATTCATTCCATACTTCTTGAGGAGTCATTTTACACACTTTGGTCGGAGAAACTATTCAACAAATACACAACACAACGAGCAACTTCAGCCAATAACTTCTTTGGCATCTTCTTAGTTTAAACTTACTTCGAGTAATTTTCATGACAACCCTACTCTTTCTTTTGCTGCACCATTTTGTTGAAGAGATATATAAATAGTCAAAAAATGATACATGCCATGATCTTAACAAAAACATGTTGCTAATATATTCACCACCACGATATGAGCATAATGTTTTGTTCATATGAATACTTTGATTCTCCATCATTGCCTTGAGCTTGAAAGCCTCAAGTGCATTGGACTTTTCTCTAATAAAATTTAACAATATTTTGCGAGAACATTCAAGAATAATTAACATGAAGTAATTACTTGTAACAAATGATGCAGGCTTGACCGATCTACAAAGATCGATATGCACTAATACTAGTAGCCTCGATGCTCGAAAACTTGCTTTAGGAAAGCCTTTTTGATTGCTTTTCATAGAGACACTCTTTTGTAAAGTTTTTTGGATGATGAATCCCTTCACCATATCTCACTTTGTCATGATGTTTAGACTGTCACAATTTAGATAGTCAAGTCTTAAATGCCATAGATATGTTGAATATTTACACATGCCTACAAACACTCCACTTTTCCACTTTGGATATTAGACAAGAATTTTTGTTTCTTTATTATTGGAATTCTAATAGTCAAGTTTTCATTGCAATCTCGTATTATCATTTGTTGAATTTTTATTAGATATCATATCCCTGGTCCAAAAATTAGCTTGAGCTCAAAAAATGTCTTCATAAAAGGAATATAGTAAACACTGAAAATGTAGTTTTCTAGGTTCTTCATTTGGAAGAGAATTTTACTTTGACTTGCACTTTTGAATCATATCCAAATGTACCATGGTCACTTAGTTCTTCAAGTTCCTTGGCAAATAGATTTGTGTCTCCATACGCATGATTATTTGCTAAGGTATTTAAGTACTAAGAATTATTCCCTCTTTGTACTTTGTGTGCCAATAGTAAAGTTCCTTTTGATTTGTCTTTATTTTCAACGTAGTTGGACTACTCTACGCTATTCGTGCACTCATATGCAAACTGACTAAGTTTGTGAAAATTATGTCATTCAATTTGAGATTTGTCGTATCTCCAACCATTATTTTTCCTTCATCTTCTTTGAGATTATGTCTTCCTTGCACTCGAGTTAAATAAATATTGATAATTCCCTTCATTATCATGTTGGAAATTTCTATCTCCTCTTCTACAACCTTGTTCATATCCTCCTACCTCTTTGGTTCGTATTGTTCTTCTTACCTGTTCTTTCTTCTTTTTCAACTTTCTCCTTATTAGCTTGTAGTGTACTCGCGACTTCATAAATAGTTATTTCTTTCAAGTCTTTTGATTCTTCGATTGCCACTACACTAAAACTGAATTTTTCACTTGAAAATCGAAATTTTTTCGATCGCTTGAAGATCACTGCGTTGTAATTTTCATCTCATTGATAATCACCATCTTCATTTTAAGGTTCAAAATCTCTCTCTACCAAGTCCCGTAAATTTTAACTTCCAACATATGCCTTTATACGAATATACGACATAGTGAGTCGAGGAACTAGAAGATAATTATTGTTTGTCATATCTACTTTCCAAAGTCTTATAAATCGCTCTAATGCCATTTTTGTTGAAAAGTTTGAGATTGAATAACCATTATAAGATGAGAAAATATTATTCAAGAGAATGCTCAACTTTATTTCTTAACTCTCCAAAATGACTCATGGAACAACTTTTAGAAGAGAAGAAATATTTAAGAGAATAATCAACTTCATATGTTAACACTCCAAAATGACTTGTGAAAAATGAGTACAATCACTAACCTTTTATAGACTTTACAAAACATGAATTTAATCTAATACATGTACTAGTTATTTAAGGCAAACTAATCGCGAAAACAATTCATGCATTTTTCTAGTACATGAATAAACTTGTTGATTAATATTTGCATGACTAATCTCAAAAGATATGTATGAAATTGACTAAATAAATGATGTACTTGACTAAATAATGAAATCCATATTTCAACAATATAATGTCAAATACACGATATTGTTTGAAGCGAAAGTTATTATGTCGTGTGTGATATTCGGATAACCCTATTTGCCTATTCTTCTCAGGAAAATGATAGCTATGGCGTGCTCAGCAAGATGATCATGGATAGGACTCGCGAGTTAAGGTAAAATATGGCTGTAAATTAAAGATGCGTTACGAGTATTCAAGTGCATTGCACAGTTGAGACACAATTGTAATTGTGATAGGCAACTTAAGGGAGAAGATCTCCAAGGACTTGACATGGATGAGTTGATCAAACTAGAGAAAAGGGTACAAGGAGGACTAAACCATGTTGTGGAAACAAAGGTATTATTACATACAATTTGGTGTTTTCTAGTGTTTCATAATTAGATTTTTTTTGTGCTAACATCTTTGTCTTTCGATGGGGAAGAATGACAAATATTTTAAAGAGATCAGTTTGCTCATGAAAAAGGCAAGTCCTCAAACTTTATATTTTGATGAAAAAAATAATCATGCTGCTCCTTGTTAAGTGATAAATCCCGTGATAAAATCAACAACTAAAGGCTTGGGCTAATTAGTTAACTTTCCTGATATGCAGGAATCTAAATTAAGGGAAGAAAATGCTAAGTTGAAACAGCAAGCAGAAGTGAGAGTCGATCTTTTATTTTCCAAAATTATATATGATTTCTCGCACTGCATGCATTGGAATTCAGTAGCAAATTTCGTGTTCTCAAGTCATTGAGTGAACTGTTTACGCAGAAATCTGAAGGTACTGGAAATGGTATTGAGCAAAGCAATTCATCCGAGTGTATCACCAATTCTCGTGGCTCTGATACTTCTCTCAGGCTGGGGTACTTAATGTACATTAGATTCATGAAACCTAATTCAAATTATTGTTCATTAGATTCGTGTGACCTAATTCAAATTTGCACAAAAAGTATTGTCATAGTAGGGTGTAGTCTCAGATCTTTTTGACTCTATGCTTATGTTAATTTTGGCAGCTTACCTTTCTCCAACTGAAGATGATGCCATTGCAAGGAGACTACAGCCAAGAAGATGATGCCATAGGATATAATTATAAATTATTGTGTAAGTGAGTTGAGTGTTAGGGGACAATATTGTGGATTTATATGGCCTCTGAACACTAAATTCTTTTTGAATTTGCTTGTGCTATGTACTTGTAATAAATTTGAGCTATTGGAATCATACGTATCCAAAGAAATTATATGAGGTACATTAAAGTGAAATTTTGATTGCTTAACATGAAATTGAAGAGGAGGATGTTCTAAATTTTGAACTGGGGTGAACTCAAATTTGACTAGGGTCAGTTAGGGCGATTTAAAATGATAAAATCAAATGTTAAATAGAATTTTATATGCAATTAAGAAAATGATACTTCAATAAAAATGTAATTTTTATTAATTTGACATATTCTATTAGCGAAAAATAAAATAAATTTTAATTCCCACAAACAATATTATTTGCGTTTAGAAAGAATGTGATATAAATTATACATTTTGTAGATTTTATGAACTCTTTTGTTGATTTGGAACACGAACAATCACTATTTGCTATCAACAGTTGTTCAATTGTATAGTAGACGTAATTGCCAACATATCCAGAAAGATCTTATCATTTTCCAATCAACTAAAGAACTTTGTACATGCATATTTAGTTCATTTTGAGCCGCATTATATTTTTCATTATCATTATTTTACTCATTTTCAATTATATATTTTTCAATAAAATAATATTTTTCCTCACATAAATAATTTTTCTTTATTTTTCAATCACATATTCTCCATGACATCAACTAAAAAAATGCACTCTCTCCAAAAAACACTTACCAAACAAAGGCTTAGGCTTTATTTATTTCGATTATTCTTGGAGTGAATTTTATATTATTTTTTTAAGATAAAAGTAGGTATAAATATTACAATATAGTTGAATTTAATATTAGTTTATAACTGTTAAAATAATTAATAAGCCCAAATTAATTATATACTGTAATTCGGCATGTACAACCAAAATAAATGAATTATATAGTGTAAAGTATCATTGGTAGAATTGTATATAACCAGTGGTGTGGCAAGTTTTAAGGTTCAACAAAACCAACGTCTCGTAAAGGTAATTTCAGTAAACCTACGTCTCAACACCCCCNTATTTCGATTATTCTTGGAGTGAATTTTATATTATTTTTTTAAGATAAAAGTAGGTATAAATATTACAATATAGTTGAATTTAATATTAGTTTATAACTGTTAAAATAATTAATAAGCCCAAATTAATTATATACTGTAATTCGGCATGTACAACCAAAATAAATGAATTATATAGTGTAAAGTATCATTGGTAGAATTGTATATAACCAGTGGTGTGGCAAGTTTTAAGGTTCAACAAAACCAACGTCTCGTAAAGGTAATTTCAGTAAACCTACGTCTCAACACCCCCCCCCCCCCCCCCCCCGGGGAAATTACAAACCAATTTTGTTGATATTTACTCTGCCACTTCACTTGGTTTTTGGTTTCAGATGCTCTCTACTCTCTCACTCTAGGGATTCACTTCTGCAGGTGGAAGTCCTCTTCTCTTCCTGAATTAGTAACTGTTACCATTGGAAGATTTTCCTTTCATGCCAAAAATAAAAAAAATAAAAAAATTATTCTGACTGTGATTTCCATTTCTTTTGGGTTGTGGTCTCGGATTCTGTATTGTACTTGAAAATATGCTCGGTCTTTTTTCCTTATTTTATAAAAGACCAATGTTCTTTCTCGTCCCTCGATTTCTCTCGCTTTCTATATATATCTTTTATTATACTAACTACATGTATTGTGAAAATGGTGAGACAGAAGATTCAGATCAAGAAGATTGATAACTTGACGGCACGCCAAGTGACCTTTTCAAAGAGAAGAAGAGGGGTTTTCAGAAAGGCTCAACAACTCTCTACACTTTGTGATGCTCAGATTGCCCTAATGGTTTTTTCTGCCACTGGAAAACTCTTCCATTATTCTAGCTCAAGGTTTTTTAAATTCTTCTCCTCTCTCTTGAACACACACGCAACATGCTACTGGAGTCGAAGCTTTGATGCTTTTGGCTACTGAGTTTCAATCACTTAGCTAGTTTTGTCCTGAAAGCTATAGATTTTAATGGGCTAAGACCACAGCAAACTTCTTTTGAGCAGGTACGAATTAAATGGGCAGTAATGGAAGAAATCGTAGCTCGGATATGGATGCAAATAATCTAGAAGTGTGATACAAAGGTCGAACAAAACTAGGGGCGAATGGTACGCTGATATATATCACGTGTTTTCTCCTGTGTGCATTTGTAAACTGTCTTTTAGTGAAGGTGGGGGGGGGGGGGGGGGGGGAACAAATCTTTTGATCATTAATAGTGGGTGAATGCCATTGAATATGTTCATATTGAGAGTCAACATCGGACTGTGGGCAGTACAAGTCATTAGTGCAATAGCGCCCTCAGTGAGAAATTGCTTGGTTTCTGTGTTTTCTGTCTAAGTTCATGCTTCGTACTTTAAACGTATGAGAAATTTGTTGTTTTCCTATCCAATATTGTCTTATCGAGAACACACTCCTTTCATATATCTTAAGCTTTAAAATAATGAGGTTTAAAATGGTACCATGTCATGCAAATGTCGTATGTTGCAAATACTGATTCCAGCTTGCAATAGATTGGATTGTTTAAAAAATCCATTGGTTTACTATTCAATCCGATATTATGTTTCACAGTTACATTGGTTGCTAGTATTGCTTAAACAAGACATAGAAGTTTCTCACATCTACGCATGGAATGGAAAATCTTTATATAAAAATCTGCAAGTAGTAATCAACGTCTATAAGGACACTTAATTAATTTATGTTATCTAATAGCTTAAATTGTTAAGTATTATATATATTCTGACGTTCCAAAGTGGCGTTAAATTCTTCATGTACAATACTCGTACAGGCATAAATAAGGTCCCTATAGTTCTTGCTGGCACCTGAAAGGAAAAACTGAAAACTTGTACATAGCCTGTTAAGTTTTATTCTCCTGCTTCCATTTTGATTACTCTTCGTTTTTTATATTACTAATAAGATGTTGGGGATCGGTGGATGATAATGGTGGTAAGGAGGTGCTGACCTAGTTGGGACACCCAAGTGTATATGTTGATTCCTATTCTTAATAAACTTACGCTGAAAAATAAGTGAAACTGCATGTATTTTCAATGAACCTTGTAGACTTTAATATGGTTGAATTTATTTACTAAAGTGGAAAAAAATAAAATCATGCTATTGAGTTTTGTATTTGTTATAAAGCATGCATTAAGTCATTCCATTCAGTTGCCTATTCGATAACAAACATGCATTCTATTTATAAAATGTCAGATTTTGATTTTGTCTTCCCCTAGTTTAATTAGTTGAAAACATTGTTCCCCCATGTTATATAATGCAGCATCACGCAACTCATTGAAAGGCATAGAAGGCAATCAGAGATCTTGAACAAATTTGGACATCCATCTCTCCAACGTCAGGTTAGAATACACCATTTATAGACCATTCGAATTTTTTGTTCGTGTTTATACTTTATATACTGAAATTATAACAAGAAAATATCGAATAGGACTTCTGCATCGAATTAATGTAGTCAATTTTAAACATTACCATATGAGTATAAATATTGCAAACCAGATTATTTACAGCTCATTAAATGTAGACTTATGTTTTATTGTATTTACCCTCATCTGGCCAATTAAATCTATGATGCAATTAGTCCAGTTTAATTTAAAATTTTAATTAACTTTTTATTACTTTTTTTATTAGCCTTTTATCATTTTATTTTTAGATGAAGATTTATTACGATTAGGAGTTTAATCTAAATAAGTAAGTTTTCTAAAGTTTGTTTTGCTTAAAAGTCTAGTTAGAAGCAATTTGGTGTTTTACTGGCGTTGTAGGATGATTAATTTTGAGTGTGAATAGAAAGTTTGAGATTTTTCTTCAATTATCCACCTAAATGGTTAATTTGTGCAAGCATTTTCTTTCTAAATCCCATATTTGTTATCGTTTATGCTTCCGCTAGCATCAGTTGATATCATAGGCTAATCTATGCTTCTAACAATGGATCGACTACGACAAGTAAGACGTTGTGGTGCTATGACTGATATTGGAAACCGTAGACATGAGCTAATACAAATCTACTAATATCTTGAAGTCGTGGCACTAAAGGTGGCCATATTGATTATCCCTCCACAATAGATGGTGGGTGACCTTTATGGTGATGGGCAAGAGGCATGAGGTGGTTATGATGGGCGTGTTACAACTGCGCGAGGCTTGTGCAATGGTGGGTTTAGTCATGAGCTTGTAGATAGGGTTGTAAATGGAAAATTCAAAGATGGATAGTGTTCCGATGACTGAGGGGCCGATTGGTGCTTATGGGAATGGAGAGCAACCCAATAGGACAGATTGTTGTACGGATTTTAAAATGAAGTCGGACACAAATTCATCAATCTTCGAGGAAGAACTCATGTCGAGATTCTTGAGAAGTTTGAGAGACTCAATATGGATGGATAAATTGACTTTGAAAACTAATTCTTAATGTCTAGGGACGACTATCATGAAATTACGACAATTGGTAAAAAATGAAATCACAACGCTGTGAACGAAATATTTTGCACCCTTAAATGGTCAGTTTGCAGTAGAAAGCCACATGGTTGAATAAGTCATAGGATCAAATACACTTCTTGAACATTTGGAAATTCCAAAATTTTGCAATGCTATAACTTTGAATGCTTGGTTGAATTTTTTGGAATACAATAGGATAGAATTGAAAAAAAAATCCTGTTCCTATTACTTGATCAAGTTTTTCAATATTTCTAGAATCAAGATATGTGGATAATATCTATTTCATTGATGTATCAATAGAATTACTGTCCCTATAAGGTGTTGGATGAGTGACAATCGATTCAAGGACGAATCTTGACCATATCTTGAAAATTGAGTTGATGGTGTTAGCTGATGGGTAATCTCATCACCTTGTTCTTCAATTCCTCTTTCTTTATCGTGTCTAGCGTATTAAATAACGAGCCTAGTCTCTGAATTAACGGCAAAGATAAAATCGTTCTCCAATTGGTTGGGATGAGATCATTGATAATATGTCCCAACTTATGTACACCGAATTTGCTTTAATACGGCGTAGAAAGTCCTTTCTTGAGTGAAAGCTTCTAGAATGATATTCATTGGGGGCGAGTAAAAAAAGAGTAATAATAGTAGTATGTGGGTATCCGAGTCCGAAGAAGAATATGCCGTTTCAAGCAAGAGAAAAAGTTAGATAGACCACAGTTGATAAGAATCGACATATTCGTTGTGACAAGGAAGGAGCTAATCCTAAAAATGCTTCTGCCTTTGATCCAGTGGTAAGCCTTTCAAGTTCCTAAAGAAATTATAATTTTTTTTCTTGCTGATTTTGCAAGTCCTAACATCGGACTCAACATCTCTACTCTTGACCACCTTCTTATTTATTGGATTGTAGAGAATGTAGCCTTTTAATCTTGAATCATAACCTATTAAGATATATTTTTCACTTTTATTATCTAATTTGGTCATTTCTTTTGAAATATGAGATTAATGTCATGATCTTAACAAAAAATTCTTAAATGTGTTGCTAATATATTCACCATCACAATATGAGAATAATGTTTTGATCTTGTGACTACCTTGATTTTTCACCATCGTCTTGAAATTTTTGAAAGCCTCAAATGCATCGGACTTTTCTCTAATAAAATATACCAATATTTTTGCAGTAAAATTCACGAATAAATAAGATGAAGTAATTACTTTTACCAAATGATGCACGCTTGATCGATCTACAAAGATCCATATGCACTAATTCAAGTACCCTTGATGCTAGAAAACTTGCTTCAGGAAAGCCTTTTTGATTGCTTTTCATAGACACTCTTTGTAAAGTTGATTTGGATGATGAATATGTGACAGTCCTTTCACCACATCTCACTTTGTCATGATGTTTAGATTGTCAAAATTTACGTACTCTAAGTCTTAAAATGCCATAGACATGTTGAATCTTTGACACATGCAAAAACACTCCACTTTTCCACTTTGAATATTCGACAAGAATTCTCGGTTCTTTATTAACAATCAAGTTTTAATTGCAATCTCGTATTATCATTAGTTGATTTTTTATTAATTAGGATATCATATCCTTGGTCCAAAAATTAGATCAAACTCAAAATATGCCTTCACAAAAGGAATATAGTAAACACTGAAAACGTATTTTTCTACGCTTTTCATTTGGTTGAGAATTTTACCTTTACCCTTGACTTGCACCTTTTAATCATACCCAAATGTACCATGGCCGTTTAGTTCTTCAAGTTCCATGGAGATAGATTTGTCTGCACAAATGATTATTTGCTCATGTATTTAAGTACTAAGAATTATTGCCTCCTTGTACATTGTATGCCAAAAGTAAAGTTCCTATTCCTTTGTCTTTATTTTCAACATAGTTGGACTGCTCCACATTATTTGTGCACTCACATACAAATGACTAAGTTTATGAAAATTATATCATTCAATTTGAAATTGATCATATCTCCAACCATTATTTTTCCTCCATCTTCTTTGAAATTTTATCTGTGCCCCTTAAATTAAATAAATATTGACAATTCCCTTCATTATAGGATGAATGAGAGAAATATTCTCCCCTCTTTCACATCTTCTTACCTCTTTGGTTCATATTGTTCTTCGTACTCGTTCTTTCTTCTTTTTTAGCATTCTTAGTATATTCATGACTTCATAAATAGTTATTTCTTTCAAGTCTTTTGATTCTTCGATTGCCACTACACTAAAATTGAATTTTTCTTGTGAAAATCGAAATTTTTTCGATCACTTACTTCATTACCATGCCTTTTCATCTCATTGATAACCACCATACTCGCAAAGAGCAATGTGAAATTAATGCAGATTCCTTCATGGATAGAACTTCATATTCTTCTCTCAAAGATTGAATACGAACCTTTTTGACTTTGTTCAGACCTTTGTATGTATTTTGAAAAATCTCATATGTTTGCTTTGAAATGGTAGCATTTTGCACTTTTGAATTGTATCAAGATCTTGATGAATCCTGTTAAGAACCTTTTGATCCTTCATCTTAGTTGCTTGTTGCAAATCTCTTTGTGCTTAAGATATGCCTTCTTCATTTTAAGGTTCAAAATCTTTCTCTACCATGTCCCATAAATTTTAACTTCCAACATACGCCTTGATGCGAATATTCCACGTAGTATAGTTATCATTAGTGAGTCGAGGAACGGGAAGAGAATTATTGTTTGTCATATCTTCTTTCCACAACCTTATAAATCGCTCTAATGCCATTTTTGTTGAAAAGTTGGCGATTGAATAACTTTTAAAAGATGAGAATGATATTTAAGAGAACATGCAACTTTATTTCTTAACTCTCCAAAATGACTTAAGGAACAACTTTTAGAAGAGAAAATTTAAGAGAATACTCAACGTCATATGTTAACACTCCAAATTGTCTTATAAAAAATGAGTACAATCACTAATCTTTTATGGACTTTACAAAACATGAATTTAATCCAAGTGACACTGAATTGCCCTTGTACTAGGGTTTTCCATCTCTCGTCTTGCCACTGTCTTGGATTTGAGTACACATCATGTAGACAATGATCCGCAGGTTGCATGAGTAACCTCAAAAGACATGAATGAACTTGACTAAATAAATGAAATTCATATTTCAACAATATAATGTCAAAACGTGATAATGTTGAGAGTCAAAATTTTTATGTCGTGTGTGATATTCGAATAACTCTATTTGCATTTTCATCTCAGGAAAATGATAGCTATGGCGTGCTCAGCAAGATGGTCATGGATGGGACTCGTGACTTGAGGTAAAATATGGCTGTAAATTAAAGATATGTTATGAGTATTCAAGTGCATTGCACAGTTGAGACACAATTTTGTAATTGTGATAGACAACTTAAGGGAGAAGAGCTCCAAGGACTTGACATGGATGAGTTGACCAAACTACAGAAAAGGGTACAAGGAGGACTAAACCAGGTTGTGGAAACAAAGGTATTATTACATAAAATAAGGTGTTTTCTAGTGCTTCATATTTTGATTTTTTTAGCTAACATCTTTTCTTTCAATGGGGAAGAATGACAAATATTTTAAAGAGATCAGTCTGCCCAAGAAAAAGGCATGACATCAAACTTTATCCTTTGATGAAAAAAATAATCATGCTGCTCCTTGTTAAGAGATAAATCCCATAAAAAGATAAATCAACAGCTAAAGGCTTGGGCTAATTAGTCAACTTTCCTGATATGCAGGAATCTAAATTAATGGAAGAAAATGCTAAGTTGAAACAGCAAGCAGAAGTGAGTGTTGAACTTTTATTTTCCAAAATTATATATCATTTCTCGCACTGCATGCATTGGAATTCAGTAGTAAATATCGTGTTCTCAAGTCATTGAGTGAACTGTTTATGCAGAAATCTGAAGGTGCTGGAAATGGTATTGAGAAAAGCAATTCATCCGAGTGTATCACCAATTCTCATGACTCTGGTACATTCCTCAGGCTGGTGTACGTAAGTAACGTAATGTTCGTTAGATTCATGTAACCTAATTCAAATTTACACAAAAAGTGTATTGTCGTTGTAGGATGTAGTCTCAGATCTTTTTGACTGTATGCTTATGTTAATTTGGCAGCTTACCTTTTCCCAACTGAAGATGATGCCGCTGCCAGGAGACTACAGCCCAGAAGAATAATTGTCCATTTTTCTTAGTAGGATATAATTATAAGTTATTGTGCAAGTGAGTTGAGTGTCAGGGGACCAATGTTGTGGATTTAAGTGGCTTCTGAACATTAAAACCTTTTGTTTTGAATTTGCTTGTGTTGTATACTTAAGCTAAATCGAGCTATTGAAATCATACGTATCCAAGGAAATTATGAGGTACATAAAAGTGAAATTTTGATTGCTTAACATGAAATTGAAAGATGATATTGTTCTAATTTTTGAACAGGAGTGAACTCAAATTTGACTATAATCAGTTCAGCGATTTTTTTTAAAAAAAAAAGGTTAAATAGATCTTTTATATTGTCAATCAAGGAAATGTTACTTAGATAAAAATATCATTTTTATTAATTTGACATTTATAGCATTTTCTGATCTATATTTCATTAATATCATGGTTAGATGCAATTGCCAGCATATCCAGAGTCTTATCCTTCTCTAATCAACTAAAGAACTTAGTCCATGCATACTTGGGCTTTATTTATTTAGATTTTTCTTGTTGTGGATTTTTTATTATTTTATTTAAGATAAAAATGGGTATAAATATTACAATTTCGTTGAATCTAATATTAGTTTATAACTGTTGTAATTCGGCATGTGCAACCAAAATAAATTAATTATATAGTGGAAAGCACTATTGGTAGAATTGTATATATCCAGCGGTGGCTAGTTTTAAGGTTCAACAAAACTAACGTCCCGTAAAGGTAATTTCAGTGGACCTAAACCCCACCCCCTACTCCCGGGCCCCACGGGGCACTATGCAAACCAACTTTATTGATATTTTCTCTGCCACTTCACATGGTTTCTGATGACAGATGCTCTCTACTTTCTCTCTCTAGGGTTTCACTTCTGCAGGTGGAGGTTCTCATCTCTTCCCTGAATTAGTAAATGTGACACCGTTGAAGATTTCTATTTTATGCAAAAAAACAGAACGATTCTTCTCACTGTGATTTCCATTTTTTTGGGCTGTGGTTTCAGATTCTGTATTGTACTTGAAAATATGCTTTGCTTCTCTTTTCCTTATGTTTGTCAAAGACCAATGTTCTTTCTCGTCCCTCGATCTCTATATAATTCGTATTATACTAACGACATATACATATAATATTTGTTTGCAGTGAGTGTACTGTGAAAATGGTGAGACAGAAGATTCAGATCAAGAAGACTGATAACTTGAAGGCACGCCAAGTGACCTTTTTAAAGAGAAGAAGAGGGATTTTCAAAAAGGCTCAAGAACTCTCTACACTTTGTGATGCTCAGATTGCCCTAATGGTTTTTTCTGCCACTGGAAAACTCTTCCATTATTCTAGCTCAAGGTTTTTTAATTTCCTCCTCTCTCTATTGAACACGCACACAAGATACTACTGGGGTCGAAGCTTTGATGCTTTTTGGCTACTGAGTTTCAACCACTTAGCAGCTAGTTTTGTACTGAAAACTATAGATTTTAATGGGTTAAGACCACATAAAACTTCTTTTGATCGGGTACGAATTAAATGGGCAGTAATAGAAAATCATAGCTCCGATATGGATGCAAATAATCTAGAAGTGTGATACAAAGTATCAAACAAAACTGGGGTCGAATGGTACACTGATATATATCACATGTTTTTCTCCTGTGCGTTTGTAAACTGTATTTTAATGAAGGTGGTGGGGGCAGGGGTGATGTAGAGTTGAAACAACAATAATAACGTAGGAAAATGTGAACACAAGGATTGAACAAAATTAAAAGTATTCTCATATCTCGTGGTGTTTTCAACAAATCTTTTGATAATTAATTGTGGGTGAGTGCCATTGAATATGTTCATTTTGAGAGTCAATGTGAGACTACGGGCAGTACAAGTCAAGAGTGCAATAGCACCCTGAGTGAGAGATGGCTTGGTTTCTGTGTTTTGTGCTAAGGTTCATGCTTTGTACCTTAAACACGTGAGAAATTTGTTGTTTTCCTATCCGATATTGTCTTATCGAGAACATACTCCTTTCATATATCTTAAGTTTTAAAATAATGTGGTTTAAAATGGTACCATGTCACGTAAATTTCTTAAGTTGAAGTCTCTTGCTGCCCACAATTATGAAATTTGTGCATGGCTTGTACTTTCGACAAGAAGATACTAATTCCAGCTTGTACTAGATTGGATTGGTTCAAAAATCCATTGGGCGGGGCCCGTGGGTATCGGGTTTGTCAGTTTTTTTTTACTATCCCTAGGTGTCCATATTGGTTATCCCTCCCCACTAGATGGTGAGTAACCTTTATGACGATAAGCGAGAGGCTGGTGGGGTGGTCATGATGTGTGTGTTACAGCTACGAAAGGTCGGTGCAACAATTGGTTTTGTCGTGAGCCTGTCTGTGGGTATGTTGCCAATGGAAATTCAAAGATGGAAAGTTTTCCGGTAATTGAGGGACTAACGTTGGTTATGAGATTGGCGAGCAACCCTTGTGGGGACAACAATTAAGATTGTTGTATGGATTTTAAAATGAAGTCTAACACAAATTTATCAATCTTCAAGGAAGAACTAATGTTTAGATTCTAGGGAAGAAGTTTGGGAAACTCGATATGGATCAACATGCTCATTTTGAGAATCAATTCTCAATGTCAAGATATCACCTTCACGAAATTATGGCAGTTGTAAAATTGAAACCTCAATGATGCGAATGAAATATTTTGCACACTATTATAGTCCGTTTCTAGTAGAAGGCCACATGGTTGAACAAGTCATAGGATACACTTCTTGGAACATCTGGAAATTTCAAAATTTTACCACACGGTGGCTCTGAATGTTTGGGTGAATTTGTTGGGGTACAATGGGATAAATTCAACTAGTTGCTCAAGTTTTTCAAGATCTTTAGAATCAAGATATATGGTTAATATCCATACCATTGACTTATCAATTGAATCACCATTCTTACGAGGCGTCAGATGAGTGGTGAAAGATTCGAGGATGAATCTTCTCCCGCACGAGGAGAATCATGAAAGTGGTTCCCGTTTATGTAATATTTTATTGATTAATTTGTTCTTGTTAATTAATTAGTCTTTTATCATTTTAAGTTTAATGGAATTTTATTTTGATTATGAATTTAATCAAAATAGATATATTTTTCAGAGGTTGTTTTGTTTTAAAAGTCTAATTAAAGTTTTGTATAAATTTGTTATGATTTTGTCGTAAGGTGACTGATTTCAATATTGAATTAAAACTCGGATTCTTTTTTTTTTCCCCTGATTATTCGCCTAAAAAGTTAATTCATACATAAATTTCTTTTTATTCTTTGTTTTCCTTTATACTTTCGCTTGCATCAAATTCTAAACTAACAATCCAATTCCTTATTTCAGAAATGTTACCAATTGCCTAATCATTCTTCTTAATTGCTCTTATCTCTTTGTTCATGTCATTCTTCCATTTATCACCTCGAATGATGTCATCGAAATAAATAAGTGCATGATCGGCAAATAGACAAAACAAAGTGAATTTTCCAAAATGTTGACATAACTCCTTAGTATCTTCATAAATCTCCCTAGGAATTCTAAAATATGTGGTATTTTGCTTGAAGATGAAGGTATGTCCTGACCATATTTTGGAGGTGGAGTTGATGGTGTTAGTTGAGGTAGAATCATGTCAATTTGTTCATCATCAACATCAAAGAAAATGTAGTTTTCATCTTGCTAATTTTGCTTGTTTCAATATCGAACTCTAACATCTTTAATAATGATCACCTACTTATTCGTGGGGTTGGAAACCTTGTTACCTTTTGATATTGAACATAGCCAACCAAGATTTATTTCTCTCTTGCATCTAGTTTGGTCCTTCTTTCTTTTAGAACATAAGATGACGCAACGCTCTAAAAAATTCGAAGACGTAATATACTTGGTTGGAACCACTCCGTGCTTCTTTAGGAGTTATTTTGCACACTACGGTGGGACAAAGATACAATAACTATCCAACACAGTGAGCAGCTTTAGCCAAGAAATTCTTTTGTCACCTTTTTAGTTTTCAAAGTACTTCAAGTCATTTTCATCAGTCTTAATCTTCTTCTTTGCTCCACCATTTTGTTGAGGAGACATAGGAAGAGTAAAAAATGGTAAATACCATGACCTTCACAAATATTTTTAAATGTGTTACTAATTTATTTTACATGACGATCTGAGTATAAGGTTTTGATCATGTGACCACTTTGATTTTTCACCATCGCCTTGAAATTCCTGAAAGCGTCAAACACATCGGACTTTTCTCTAAGAAAATACATTCGTGTTTTGGAAGAAGAGTCATCAATAAATAACATGAAGTCATTACTTTTACCAAAATATGTGGGCTTGATCGTTCTGCAAAGATGTGTATGCACTAATTCAAGTAGCATTGATGCTCAAAAACTTGCTTATCTCGGGTAAGCCCTTCATAGTTGCTTGTTATTGAGACAAATTGATTTGGATGATGAATATGTGGCAGACCTTTAACCATATTTCTCTTCGTCAGGAGGTTTGGACCATCAAAATTTAGATGGTCAAGTCTCAAATGCCATAAACATGTTGAATCTTTGGCACGTGCATTCAAGCTTCTTCACTTCTCCACTTTGAATATTCAACAAGAAAATTCGGTTCTTTGTCATTGAAACTCTAGCAATCAAGTTTTCATTGCAATCTCTTGTCGTCATTTATTAATTCTTCATTGAGATGTCAATATCATTACTCTAAAAATTTGTCCAAACTCAAAATATTTGGGAGGAACATAGTAAACATTGGAAATGTAATGATGTTCCCCGTTCTTCATTTGGTTGAGAATTTTACTTTTGTCCTTGAATTGAACCTTTACATTATCTCCAAATATAACATGATCATTTAGTTCTTCAAGTTCTATGAACATAGATTTGTGTTCACACATGATTGTTGCCTCCTTTTTGTACGTCGTACGCCGAGAATAAAGTTTTTTATTGCTCCTCTACGTTGTTATTTCTGAGCTCCTAGGTGAAATGATCAACTTTGTGATAATTATAGCATTCAATTTGATATTTATCATATTCCTGCCATTGTTTTTTCTTCCACCTCTTCTTTGAGAATTTTGCCTTCCTCGCCCTACTTTGAGAATTATTTGTTCCTTGCCCTCTTGAATTATATAAGTATTGATAATTCCCTTCATTATTGAATAAATGTTGAGAACTTCTCTCTCATCTTTTACGACCTCTTCCACGTCCTCTACCTCTTTGGTTCATATCTTATCTATTTACTGTCTTTCAAAGAGAGATTTGTTTCACTTGTTCTTTCTTCTTCAACTTCTTGTTGTGAGCTTGTAGTGTACTTATGATTTCATCAACAGTCATTTCTTCCAAGAATTTTGATGTATCGAATGCCACTACAATAAAATTAAATTTTTCGTGTGAAGATCAAAGAGCTTTTTCGATCCCTTGAATATTACTTACATCATCATACCTATTCATATTTTAATAACCATCAATAGTCATGAAGAGTGATCTGAATCTTATTCAGATTCCTTCTTAGATAGAGCTTCATTTTCTCATGTGAAAGATTAAAGACGAACTTTTTTTACTTTGTTCGCACCTTTGTATGTATTTTCAAGAACTTACATGCTTGCTTTGAAGTTGTTGTAGTAGACATATTTTGAAAAATCGTTTTATCAAGATCTTGATGAATCGTACCAAGAGCCTTTTGATAATTTCTATTAGTTGTTTGTTGAAAATCTCTTTGTTCTTGAAATGTGCCTTCTTCATTTTGAGGTTCAAAACCTCTCTCTACCAAGTCCCACAAATCTTGATTTTCAAGACATGCCTTCATACAACTATAGTTATCGTTAGTGAGTCAAGGAATGGAAAGAGAATTATTGTTTGCCATCTCTTCTTTTCACACTCTTATAACCTTGCTCTAAAGCTCTTTTGTTGGAAAATTGGAGATGGAACAACAATTTTCAGCAGAGGAGAAAATAATATTCAAGAGAACACTCAACTTTATTTCTATAACAGTCCAAAATGACTTATGCAACAACTTGAGAAGAGAAGATAATATTTAAGAGAATCCTCAACTTTGTATCTTAACACTCCAAAACGATTTATAATAAACGATTACAACCTGTGACCTTTTATAGGCTTCACAAAGCATGAATTTAATCCAATACATATACTAGTTATTACATGCAAACTAATAGCCAAAATAAATCATGTATTTTCAAAGTACATGAATAAACTAGGTTTCTTAAAGTATGCACGAATAATCTCAAAAGACGTGAATAAACTTAACTAATGAATAAATGATGAACTTGACTAAAAAAATGAAGTTTATATTTTTTCAATAATATAATGTCAGAAACACGATAATGTTACAAGTGAAAATTATTATGTCGTGTAAGACATTCAAATAACTCTATTTTCATTTTCTTATCAGGAAAATAATAGCTATGGCATGCTCAGCTAGATGCTCGTGGACTAGACTCGTGAGTTAAGGTAAAATATGGCTGTAGATTAAAGATTTCTTGTTACGCGTATTCAAGTGCATTGCACCGTTGATACTCAATTGTAATTGTGATAGGAAACTCAAGGGAGAAGAGCTCCAAGGACTTGATATGGACGAGTCGATCAAACTAGAGAAAAGGTTACAAGGAGGATTAAACCTTGTTGTGGAAACCAAGGTATTATTTCATTCAATTTCGTGTTTTACAGTGTTTCCTATTTAGATTTTTTGTGCTGGCATATCTGTCTTTCCGTGGGGAAGAAATGACAAGTTTAATAAAGAGATCAGTTTGCTCATGAAAAATGCAAGACCTCAAACTTAATCATTCGATGAAAAAAATAATCTCGCTGCTCCTTGTTAAGAGATAAATTTCGTAAAAAGATCAAATCAACAACTAAAGGCTTGGCTAATTAGTTAACTTTTCTGATATGCAGGAATCTAATTATGGAAGAATATGCTAAAGTTGAAACAGCAAGTAGTAGTGAGTTGATATTTTATTTTCCAAATTTATATCATTTCTCGCTCTGCATGCATTGAAGTTCAGAAGTAAATTTTTCATGTCCTCAAGTCATTACGTGAACTGTTTATGCAGAAATCTGAAGGTACTGGAAATGGTATTTGAGCAAAGCAATTCATCCGAGTGTATCACGAATCCTCATGACAGACTGTTACTTTCCACAGGCTGTGGTACGTAATGTTCATTATATTCATGTAACCTAATTCAAACTTACCCAAAAAAGTGTCGTCGTTTGACTCTACGCTGATTTTTATTTTGGCAGCTAATAACCTATCTCCAACTGAATATGATGCCAGGAGACTACAGATATGAAGAATAATTATCTATTTCTCTTATAGGATATAATTATAAATTTTCTTGATAGTGTTGGGGCCCATGTTGTGGATGGCTTCTGATCGTCAAAATTAATCCTTTACTGAATTTGCTGGAGGATGTAGAATTGAAGCAACAATGTTCATAAAGGAAAATGTGAACACGAGGATGGCGAAAAATTGAAGTATTCTCTTATCTCGTGGTGCTTTCAACAATTTTTTTGATCATTAATAGTGGGTGATTAATGCTATTGAATATGTTCATTTGAGCGTCAAGGTGGGAATGTGGCAATTCTATTGAATATGATAATTAATAGTTAACTTTTATGAAATTTGTGCCTGCCTTGTACATTCGACAAGAAAATAATGATTAAAGCTTGCACTTGATTGGATTGGTTAAAAAATCCATTAGTTTACCATTCAATCAGATATCATATCTCACAGTACCATTGGCTGCTTCTAATTCTTAAACAAGACATAGACCTGTTGAGAATCTGCAGGTAGTAGTCAGCATCTATTAGGACACATTAATTTATGATATCCAATAGCTTAAATGGTTGAGTATTATAAATTCCCACATTCTAAAGTGGCACTAAGAAGTTCTTCATACTCGTACACGCCTAAATAAGGTCCCTATAATTCTTGATGGCACCTGAAAGGAAAAACTGATTACTTATATATATATTGTTAGTTTTTGTTCTACTTGCTTCCACTTTGATGTAATCTTTCTTGATGGTACCTGAAAGGAAAAACTGATTACTTATATATATATTGTTAGTTTTTGTTCTACTTGCTTCCACTTTGATGTAATCTTTCTTTTTTATATTATTTATGTTGAGAATCCGACCAAATAATTAAAGACAAGAATAATATGAGTAATAAGAAAATGATAGATCATGTAAGAATAAAAGATAAATTTATTATACTGAGAAACTAAAATTGTTTTACAAAATTTGATACTCTCAATCTAAAACTAAACAATTTTCTCAAGTTTTTAATGTACAACAATAATCTAATTGTTATGTTGAGTTTATAAAGAGCTTATACCTCGTGGAGTATATATAGAAGCCAAATCTTGAAGTTATGGATGAAATAGATCACAAAAAACGCGTTAGAAACCAACTGAGAATGAGATTCTTCCCGTACCCACCTCGGCGCCTCGTAGCTGGCGCTAAGGAGTTGGCTTCCTACCAGCCAAAATGGCCTTGGGCGCCTCAACACCACCTCCTTGGCGCCCCAGCCCGTATAACATCATTGTAGCTGGTAAACTTGAAACCACAATAATGCAAATGAAATATTTTACACACATGAATGGTCGGCTTGCATTAGAAGGCCACATGGTAGAACAGGTCTTACGATCAAATACACTTCTTGAAACTTTGACAATTCCAATTTTGCAACTCAATAACTCTGGATGTTTGGGTGAATTTGTTGGGGTTTAATGAAAATCTTTAATAGTTTTTCAATATTTTTAGAATTAAGATATATGGAAAAATGTTTATGTCATAGATGTATCAACTGAAACACTGCCACACAAGGTGTTGGATGAGCGCCAAAAGATTCGAGGATGAATCTTCTCCCATCCAAGGAGAATGATGCAAGTGGATCCCATTAAGTTTAATATTTTATTGTATACTTTTTGTTATTTTTAATTCATTAGTCTATTATAATTTTATGTTTAATAGGAATTTTATTTTGATAAATTTTTAATCAAAATAGATATATTTTATGGAGTTTGTTTCACTTTAAAAGTCCAGTTAAGAGTTTTGTATATTTGTCGTTATGGTTTTATTGTAGGATAGTTGATTTTGCATATTGAATTTAAACTTTGATATTTTTAATCAATTATCCACATAAATAGTCAATTTTTATGCAAATTTCTCTTTATAATTTCGGATTAGTTATCCTTCATACTTCCGCTGCTTCAAATTATCTTGTAAATAATTAAATTTCTTATTTGGTAAATGCTTTCTTGTAAATAAAAAAATAAACCAAATAAAATAAAAATTATACGTTTAGTACCTATAGTTACTCAAGAACTCATTTGCATCTAGTTTTTTTACTGACTAATGCCCTCTCAAACCAATTAGAATCCTTGGATTTCAAATATTATTTGTCATATCCTCTTTTTAACTAGGAGTCATATGAATAAAAATTAATTTTTTCTTATTTTTTGATGGAATTTTTAAAAAATAAACTCATTGAAGAAAATATTTGTCATTCAAGTAAGATCTTATACTCGATACTCTTTTGGTATATTAAGAAACATTATACATTGTCAAAAACATACTATTACAAGTGAAAATTATATGTCGTGTGTGACATTCGAATACTACTATTTGCATTTTCTTTTTGTTAGATTATCATAAATTTATAAAATATACCGGTATTACCATTACAAAGTAGAAAATCTTATTCATAGGGCTACAAGTAATTTTAAAAGAAGAGATTGCATGATAATTCACACACCCAACTATTAAATACAGTAATCTAACACAATTGAAAAACTATCACACAAGAAAAATCTTAAAATCTTTTCAATTTTTAATTTTGTTAATATTTTATGACTCCAATTCCGTTCGATATTTGTGAATTGGTTGAAAGAGGTGTTAAAAAGGTATGGAAAGTTTTGGAGGGCAAATATTGGGCGTTTGGAATTAATTTGGATCGAAAATTCAACGATGGGCGCTATTGGAAGCGTTGTCGCTGTCGCTCGCCTATCGTTCGCATAATGTTCGAGTGCTGCACGCCGCTCACCTAGTGTGAGGCTGTGGCTTGAGTGCCTTATATATTCGGGGAAAATTTGTTTCCTTTTTTTATGCGGTTTTGAACCTCCTTCCAACCATAATATTTTTTTGGGTCTTATATAGTCCAAGTGATTCTTGGTTTTCATGTGATTTAATATTTTGTATTCCTTCTCCATTATTAATAAATTCTTTGTTCATGTGTCAATTGTTCTTGTGTTGTCATTGCTATTTTATATTGTACCTGTAATATCTTTTTTTCTGTTTTCAAATGGTATCAAAATGCATAATTATTGTCAGAATTCCAACAGTGTAAACAGCTCACTTATTTATTGGATTGGAGGGTGCTTAGGTTTGTACA